>BQNB010002316.1:0-14445 GCA_026074375.1 Tanacetum coccineum
AAAAAAACAGGGAAAATAAAACAGGGAGAATTAAAAACAAGATCAATCGAGTCTCTATGGGTGAACACGATTGATAAGATTTGGAGGACGGTGATTAATTAGGATAGAGACGGAATTTGATGGTGGCGGCGGTGGAAGCCATGAAAGGGTTTTTTTGGTTTTGATGGTGGCGGTTTGAATCACCTTTAGTTTTATGTGTTTTTTCAAACTTTGACGAATTAACTGCTTTAATCTATAATTTGAAATATAATGTGTTATATATCGTTGAAAATTTATAAATGTATTGTTTTCAGTAAAAAACGGTGAAACTTTCATAATTTTGTAAAAAAAGTTATGTTCATTTTACTACATGTTTTAATGCTTGATCATAAAAAGTAGTGTTTAATTATATGTGATTTATCAAGCAAATTTCAACAACGGAAAAAATAAGATAAAAAACAAAAAAAAACGTGAAGAAACAAAGAAAAAAGTTTGTCGAAATCATACCAGAGTGCACGTCTGTGGATAAATTACTTTTACCCTTTTGTTTGAATCATCGATCTAAATTACTTCTACCCTTTTGTTTGAATCTTGTTATAACCCCTGAAATTGGGTGTAATCATTGATTGATTATCCCCATATCGAGTAAGTTAGGCGGGATTCTCATCTAGGGTTTTTGTGATTTAGATATGATATCCACCCCTAAAATCATCTCCGTTTCCGTTTCCAATCACTCCTTGACACCATTAATCCTTTAATCCAAATTGTTCTTTTTTTTTCCTTTAGTAACCGATTCATATCACTCCTTAACCTAAGATCTCCCTTCAATTCAAATTGTCACCGGTTATCATTGTTTTCTGTCATTTATGGGTATCAAAGATTGGAAAGATGTCACGAGTAGGAAACATAGGCGTTCTAAAGATGATGAGGTCCTCAAGATCTCCAAATCGGTATTCGTGACCAATTTCCCTGAATCCATTTCTGCCCGCGATTTGTGGAAATCATGTAGTGTGTATGGGACGGTAGTTGACGTCTTTATCCCTTCAAAAAAATCCAAAGTAGGTAAAAGATTTGCGTTTGTTCGCTTCATCAAGGTATTCAATCTGGACCGCTTGGTAGAGAACCTTTGTACTATTTGGATCGGCAATTTTCACCTGTTTGCAAATAAAGTTCGGTTTGAAAGGCCCCATAAGCCTAATGTGAGTGCTACCAATAACTCAAGGGCTCCTAGCAGAACCGAAAAACCATTTAATTCACAGCAGACTAATAATGGGGTAGGTTCTTATGCGAATATTGTTAATGGCACATCTACGGGTATGCAAGCTCCGGTGATCTCCTCTTCTCCCGCATTGGTGTTAGACGATTCATGCTTAATAGACCGCGACCTGTCTAATCATGTTTTGGGTAAGGTGAAAGAATTTTCGTCTATTCCTAATTTACATACCATTCTTAAGGATGAAGGATTTTCAGATGTCAATGTATCTTATATTGGGGGTTTATGGGTGTTACTCGAACTCACTTCGATGGATACTAAGCTGAATCTGATGAATCACATTGGTGTTAAATCGTGGTTCCACACTCTTCAAGAGGCATGTGATGATTTTGTTAGTGATGAGAGAATAGTTTGGGTGGATATAGAGGGTGTCCCACTCAAAGCGTGGTCTCGTGAAACTTTTACTAGGATTGGCAAGATTTGGGGAGAGACACTAGATTTGGAAGAAAATGCGGATTCTTCATTCGGTCGAAAAAGGCTATGTATTAAGACTAAACATGTCACATCCATATTGGAGACCTTTAAGTTGATTGTTAAAGGAAGAGTTTATATGGTACGTGCAAAGGAACTGTTTACATGGAATCCTACTTTTTTGGAGTATAAGGAGAGGGAGTACTCGTCTGATGTTGAGTCTGCCCATGCGTCTATTAACAATGAACTTAACCGTCCCCCTAATGGAGAGGAACCTGATGATGAATTTATGAGCGACGAAGACGGAGTACCTGAAACAATATTTGGCTCTAGTTCTCTTGTTCCTAATCATCGAGATGAAGATAAGGATGCTGCTCATTCAGATGACCCATTTGGATTATATGACTTATTGAAAAATAAGAAAGGTACAACTAATCATGTGCCGAGCCCCTCGTTGTCACACCCCCCCGGTTTTACACCGGTAACATCGGAGAATCGAGTTGAGAACTTAACTGAAACTGGTGCTCCAAAGGTTTTTAATGCTCAGGTGATGAATTCCTCTCAAGATATTCCAGTGGACTCAAATAAAACTTTCTCAGGTCAGAATGTTGTCAAAAGTGGTGGCTCAGTTTTGGATGTCATGGAGGATATCATTCGTGTTGGACAAGTTATGGGCTATTCAATGGAAGGCTGCGTGAAGGATTTAGAAAACATCATCGGAAAACAAGGAGAGGATAATGTTATTAGATGAATGCCCTATCTATTAACATTCAAGGTCTTGGCCACAAGACCAAAAAGGAGTGGATAAAGACGTTGACTAATTCATTCAAACTTAATTTTTTAGCGATCCAAGAGACCAAGATGACTAGTATTTCGCATATGGACGTGAAATTTTTGTGGGGTAACTCCAATTACGATTACGTTTGTAGCGAGTCCTTAGGAAACTCTGGTGGTATCCTATGTATATGGGAAGCTTCAATTTTCAAGAAGATTAACACTACGGTATCGGATAATTTCATAGCTATTTATGGAACGTGGCTTCCTACCAATTCCAAAATCTTGTTTATTGCTATTTATGCTCCTCAACAAACTTCATGCAAAAGGAAGTTATGGGACTATATCTCTAACATAGTTGGTCGTTGGAATGGGGAGTCTATTATTATGGGAGATTTTAATGAAGTTCGATCTAGCGAAGAACGTATTAGTTTATGTAGAGATTTTAATGAAGTGCGATCTAGCGAAAGATCGGGTGGATCTTGTTTTGAATCCTTATAGCGCTAGATACTTTGATCGCTTAGTATTTCTATGACGCGGGGCTTGGTCAGATGTGACTTTGGTAGATAATGCATTTACATGGGCCATCGACTCGGGCTTCTAAAAATGAGCAAACTAGATCGTTTTCTAGTTTCAGATAGGTAATTTTTGCTTATTTCTTCCATTCAGCCATTTGCCTCGACCGTACACCTATCGGATACATGCGTCCAATTCCTGCTTCGGGAAGTACAGAGAAGGATTGTCGGCCAACTCCTTTTCGATTTTATCATTCAGGGAGTTTGAATATTGTGCGTGGGTTTTCGATGAATAGGATTAAATTAGTCTGGGCGACTTCATTTTATCGTCCTCGGATACTAATGGGATGATTCGAGTTTAAAGAAGGAAAACTACATAGGAAGATCTTAAGAATTTAATTGAGTAGCTGGATTAAGGTCCAAGAAGCTGGAAATTATCAGGTTCAAAAAAATGAGATGATTTCGGAATTGGGGGGCGAATGACAAGATATGGGATCGTGGGGTTTTGACGATGATACTGTTTTTGTCGATTGCGAACTTAAAACATGTAAACTTCTTAATGTTTTCAAAGATGGAATCGAAAGATAATTTTTCTAGAAATCTAACAGTCAATTTGGGCGGTATAGGAGGGGGATGAAAACTCGTAAAAGTTGAGTTCCATGGCGATCATCAATAAAAGGAGAGCATTCAACTAGCTGATTCGGGGATTTTCGTTTTGGATTTGAGGAAAACAGAACCAGGGTATGATTAAAGACGCTTTTTCTGAAACCCACTTGCTTCTACGATTGATTGAGAACTAGCCAATCACAGATTATAAATTTAATTTTGAGTTTAAATTAGGAGAGTTGCACCAATATCGCAAATGGAGATTTAGGAGAAGTGTGTCGACGCGATGAACTTCGGAGGGCTGTGTGAGCTATGGTGCTAATAATCTACGGGCCCCGATGGCTTCACCTTTGTATATTGTGTTTAAGAAATTTAGGGATTGTATATGGAGTTGTTGTTAGAATTTGGGGTCTAGGTGTTTGCACGGAGGCAGGATCGAATATTTTTTCGTTAACAGCTCTTTTATCTCGAGAAAGGATGTAATTCTCTTCCTTTGTAGCCCTCAATTCCAGGTCCATGGATGTAAATTCGATTAATGATTTTGGCCTCGCTAAGTTTTGATAGATCGGAGATGTATAAGGCAAAGTGGTTACCAAGAGTATTGCCAATAGATTAGCTACCGGTCATTGCGGATTCTTCTCAGATACCAATCTGGGTTTTTGTTGTATTGAAGAGACAAATTTTAAATGGCACGTTTATTCTTGATAGAAAATCTACCCATTGTGAGTAATAAGTAAAGAACAAAAAGGCGATGATTGTTTAAAGTCGATTTTGCCAATAGCATACGGACTCGTGTCGGTTTGGGATTACTTATTAGAATAGTGGCCTTGAGGGCTTTGGTTTTGGAGCACGTGCTGTATTGGTTTCGGGGGTACTCTTTATTTGCTAAGGCTCTATCTTGATTAGAAGCCTTCTAAAGAGTATTCTTGCTAATTGTGGTCTCAAACAAGGGAGGTTATGTAGAAATATAGGAGGGGAACATCTTGCTTATATCTCTTTATTTAATCATGGGATCTGTCTTACAATTTATGCTTTGACAATCCGGGTGGTAGCGAGGGCTTGTTCAAGGTATTCGAGATTACAGGTTTCGCTATCCTTATCTCACCCCTCATCTTTTGAAGCGAGCTATGTTTATAGGAGAATTGAGTCTTAAATGAAAATCTGGAAGTGCTAGATTATTGAGTACATTTAAAGAGCTTCTTTCTTGCTTTCTGGACTTCAAATAAATATCCTTAAATGATCAACTGTTGGGTGTGTGCGTTCAGCACTAAGGTGGTAGAGCAGGCTAGATCTGATTTGATAGTTGTTTACTATTATGAGCAAACAGAAAGTACCGCTATCTAGGCGTTATTGGGGGGAAGAATACTCTTCTCGTATTAAGGATGGGGATGAGTTTTCTTAAGCTTAGATCTCGCCTCTCTAAGTGGAAGGTGAAAACCTTTCGATAGGCTCGTGTCGTATTACTCTATGTTGAGAATGTATTTGGGGCATGCCGATTTATAATTGTCCAATTCGTATAAAGTCTATCCTACAGTGTCTTGAAGGTTAATGGGAGGATCTATCCGACAGCCGGTTTTTAATAGGTGGACCAGTCGGAAAAAGAAAAGTTACATGGGTCGCTTGGAAATGAGGATTTTGAGACTTCACAAAAAAACATGAGTGTTGTAGGGTCTTGAGTTTTTTTGCTTCTTAACCGTGCCCCTCCTTCTCAAATGGGGTTGCGTTTTGTAATCGCAAGATGGGCTCGTTATGGTATAAAGGTCATTCAGTGCGCTATGTATGGTTCTTTCAGTGTGAATACTCACTCGACTAGTCTTTCCATCTAATAGGTGTTCAATAAGAGGGACAGTGCGAATAGTTAAAAGGGGAACTAGGTTTTGATTTCTGAGTCCGCATGTTAAAAAAGGCATTTGGTAATGGTGATGATGTTATCGAGATTCTAGTTCGTGTTGTTGGATCGGAGACGTTCTCCTCTTCGTGTTCAAATTTCCTCGGTTGTTAGCATTGGACCTAATACAAAAGAAGCCACGGTGGCTGTTAGGCTTGTAGTTGACTTCCGATAGATATTTCGTTCCGTAGAGAAATGCTGAGTGAGGGGGTTTCGAAGGAAACATGTTAGGCTGTTTGAAGGCTTTGATGGAGTTTCGGTGACTTTATCGAGATTAAGGTGATCGATGATGTGTTTGTGATGTGGATTAGCGATGGGTGAGCTTCCGGGTTAAGGAGATTCGTAACTACTTTGATGAAATCTTGTGCATTTCCGCATCAAGCTTGCCCAGAAGCTAGATGGATCAAATACTATATTAGAGGTTAAACATCTTCGCTTGGCGAAGCTCGGCAAGATCTGATGTTTACGATCGGAGTATAATCTGAATTCGGCAGAGGACATCACTATTGGAGTGTTCTTTGTCCGGTTTGTTCTAGTCGCGAGGAAGCTCTGATTGACATCTTCTTCCGTTGTGATTTGGCATCAGCTTGTTCTAGTAGCTATGCAGATGGTGGGGCTTATGATTCCTCATGACTGGCATCGTTCCAAGGTGGCAGTGTTGTATTCTTTATCGATTCAGTAGTTCCTCTAAGGTCAAAGCTATGTTGGTAGGGTGGTTTCTTGTATTTGGTGGTTTATCTGGAACTTGTAGGGATCGATTACAATTATTTGAAGAATGTTCTCACCAGACGTTCTGGAATAGTTTGGATGCCTATAGTTTTTTGATGTCTTTCAATTGGTGTATAAAGTCGTTCGTCATACGACGTTATCTTGGACGAGTTTGGTTAAGAAAATCTCGCCATATTTATTTCCTTGTAATGTGTGTTTCTAGCTCCATTTCCTTGTAATTGTTTTCTAGCTCCTTGCTAGTTTAATAAATTTTTGCCGTTCAAAAAAAAAAAAAAAATTAACTGCTTGTAGCGATGGTATAATTATTTTTATGCGGGAGAAAAGATGATGAAATCGAGTTTTTTTATTTGATGGAAAATATGAATGACTATAATTGATATGTAAATAACTTGTTGGTATTTAAATGAACCATCTCATATAATAAATTTAATAATTATTATGGAACATAAAGACATATCCATTTATATTAGAAAGGATATATCAAGTTGAACTAAACTAATTGTTAGACCATATAAGTAGCGGACACAGGTTAAGTGAAAAGAATAATTATATTGCGAATGTGAGAAGTAATTTTAGCCATACATTATAAATAAGGAAGGAAAATTTGAAAAAAAAGTGCATTTATTTTTGTAAATGCATTTAAAATGTGTAATTGTTGTTACTTCTCGTCTTTATCATTTTAGTTAGTCTTCTTATTTGATCCCGACTCTATAACTAAATTTCGTATCCGGATTTAATATTTTTTTTTTTTGAACGGCAACATTTTATTGAAGAAACTAGCAAGGAGCTAGAAATTATAAAAAAATTAAGTTAGGGTGTTGAAGCCAACTATCCCAAGAAAAAGACATTTTACATCTAGCATTACACCAAACGAAAGATCGAGCAACAATGTCATCAAAAATCACAATTTGTCCGGTGAAAGTAGGAATCAAATCAAGTAATAGATTGCGAGTCATTCCTTATCTCTTAAGGCGTAGGCACATACCATTCATGCAAAACAATTAGCTTTTGCATGGACCAATTCTTTTGTAGCTTGTTATTCAAGAAGGTGACATCATATTGCAGATAAGAATTAAGCCTAAGCCAAGTATAACACTTGCTCACTATTGCACCACATAGGGTCTTGAGTGGATGGGAATTATGGAACCCAACTAGGCATAAAGTAAACCATGGGTCCGAGACATTTTGTGGGTCTTGGTTAGTTGGACTAGTCGACAAAAATTAAAGCAATCAACTGAGTCGAAAAAAGGTTTGCCGAGTGTATAAAAAAATGCCATCACGGACATTTGAACATTAGAGAATCTCTATTTTAATATAGAGTTTAATGAGTTTATTAAAAGTATTTTAATGGGTGTAGTAACACTTTAACTATATCATTGTATTAGTTTTAGTGCTCGTGCACGTATAGAACTTAAACATAAATGATAAATTAAGTAATAATTTTGCTATTGCGATTTTAAGTAGATTATATGTTTTTTAAGAACATCTAATGTTTATATGTTTAATTATGTTGTTTTTTTACTTTGTACTGTGTAAATTAATATAATCTCACTTTAATTTTTACAGTTTGAATATCAGACACTTTTTACTCTCAATATTTTTATTCGGGATAATTATATCTTAATTATTAATTAACAAACAAATTACATCAACTCGTGCACGCACGCAATTTGGGCATAATATATCTGGTAATAATATTTGAATAATTTGTTTTGAAGTTAAATATTGTGACAATTAATAAATTCATGATTTTTTAATGTTTAATATTTTTTTATACAATTATATTAATTTTTTAATACTTAACTAGTTACAATACTCATGCGCGCATGAGTTTTACAAAATTTTGCATTATGTGTTAATATCGATTGATATTTTGTATAGCTTTTTGTTGCGCAAAAGATTTGACTTTGTTTAATTAAAATTTTAGTTATCATGTTGTAAACATTATGTGTGTTTAGTAGCATATAACGACATTGAAAAAATATGTGCCGTTGTAATATGTAAAATCACGTCTATTTATTTTCATCTCACACTAACGTAACGTGTGAGCTCGTACCTTCATTTTGATATTTATATTCCTTTTAATAATAATTTACGCCGATTTTTAAACTCGTACGCGGGCTAAACTTATAAAGAGGAATATCATGAGTTTAAATGCGGGTAGTTTAAAAAGAACACTTTTTCCGGATATCAATATTTAATCTCATAAAAAATAATAACATGAGTCGTTCGCATATGCACAATCTAATGTATTAATTTACATGTTACAGTAACTCGTATTTTTCTTTTTATATTTACTATATCGTGCAAATACATTAGTTTAATATATATAACAATAACAAATTGTTGTATTTTTTATAAAATATAACGAATATAAGGTATTTAATAAGTTTATAAAGTTACTAAAAATATGAAAACATATAAGTATATTGTATTAAAATTTAACAACTAAAACTTAATTAATTATCCTCTCTATTGTTAAAGTTTTTTTACAAAATTGACACATATGTTTTTCTACCGCATTTTATAAATTAGACAAAAATTTAATATTTTGACCAAATTAAGACTCCATTTTGACTTTTATTGACAATCACATTGGTTGATTTTGCTAAGTGTCAAAATAAAAATAGACAATAACTCCTACTTTTATTTTGATATTTATAATCATGTGCATGTATATATATATGTTGTGTTTTAAAATATCATATATGTTTTATTTTTAGAACAATATATATGTTGATTTTTAAAATATAAAGTTTAAGGGGGTATTTGTTTATTTTTTAAATTTATTCAAAAACATGAAAATTTATAGGTTTACACTTAAGTCCATATAATTTATTTAAAATTAAACCTCTAAAGTTTTATTAATTACCTTATCTTTTTTAAAGTTTTTTTTATCACATTTTGACACATATATTTTTTGGTGGTTTTTCCCTTCACCAAATTAGATTTAATTTTGACTTTTATTTAATTAATCACATCGCACGATTTTGCTTACGTGTCAAAATTAAGCGACCTTATTGATCTAATTTTTTTTCTTCGAATTTCCTATAAAAATCCGAAATTAAGTAATTCTTTTATTATATAAAAGATCAAACATTCGTTAAAACCGTAACTTTTTATTATACACTCGACCGTGTGATGGGAGATTTGCCACTAGGTTATTTTCCACTCTAGGGCATGTAAAAAGTTATTCATCTACCAATCAACACATTACACATCTTTGATAGAAATCATTGGCAGTACGAAGAATGGAGCTTTAATTTAGAATCTTTAAGTTGTCATGAACGATGTAATTGGTTATTGTTTGTACGTCTCACAAAGTTTCCAATATTGTTACTTACATTTGTGGCTCGTTTATCATATGGTGAAAAGATGTTAACTTTGGTTAAATTCATATGCATGTTAACAATCATAATTGTTGTCAAGAAAAACAGGCAGGGTTGGTTCTAACCAAGGTTATAAATTGCGTGAGGCGTGGCGTGGCGGCATGACCAAGCCTCACGCTTTTGCGAGACATGACGAGTCATGACGTTTTTAAGGCGTGACTTAAAGCGACACAAAATATGAAAATATTTATAAATTTATATATTGAGTTTACAAAAGTGTCATATACATAAGGAATAAAGTCAAGAAACTATCTTTCCATGTAATCATTTTCATTTCTATATAAAAATACGACTTTTATTGTAATTGGATTCAAAAAAACCTCCATGCATCACGTTTTATCGCGTCTTATCACGTCAAGCCTTAAGCCTAAGCCTTGGTCTATTGCGTGGCGTGAAGGTCACGCCTCGCGCCTTTGCGAGGCTTTTACGAGGCCTTTGCGCGCCTTTTAGAACCATGGTTCTAACATTCAAGTAGAATCACATGGTAACAGTGAGAGGCAGGAACCAAAACAAACACCAATAGATTTGCTTTAAATTTCAATTTAGATGTACAATTCATGGTGATCGTTGAAAAGGATTACCCCCACAACAAAATCAAAATGGGACCCTTGACTTTTTTACCCCTATTTTATGATTTTGCAAATCCAATATAGGTTCAATCCAACATAATTAGACTTTCACTCACAATCTTTTTGATGTTTTGTCTATGCATGTATTACTAAAATGAGACATATATATATGCTTTAGTCTAAAGATTAATTAATGGTTAAGAAATGCAATTGTGGTTTGCATAAATCGTACGGAAAGCTTTACTTTCAACTTTACAATAATAGTGCGAGACATATAGCTTAACAACTTATCGTGTTTGTTTAATCACGGTTTTATAGTTTACTTCCTTTATATTAACTCCGGAGTTAATATAGAGGTCTCAGATTCACCTCTCCTTAGCTGTAAACTCTTTAATTTGAGTCACCCACTTAGCCATATAACCATGATTGTAGAGCGCTAGTGATTTACTAGGCTCCATTAGTCTTGCGGCGGATCCACAGAGCTATCAAAGGGTATGCATTTGGTGTTATCTCTTTTAAGACGTAAGTCCTTTTACACTACGGATGGTGCTCAAAGGGTATGCACGTGCAAATACTCTGCGTCAAGCTAAGTATGTATGCCCTTGCATATGTCTTGTAGGTTGTGGAGTCCCCAATTTACCTATTAGATCAATAAAGAGTGACTTTCCCTCGTAAAAAGTAATTAAAGTTGTTAACAGTAAGACCGATCGGCGAGGGTCATCAAGTGAGTTTTCTGTTAAAAATAAAATGAACCGATATACAGTAGTTTTTTGTATGAAGATTTCCATATATTTAATGTAAATCATGTAAAGTAGTAATAAAAATACGAAAAAGCTTAAAAACCTTTTTAACAAATAAAAAATCTCAAAAGTTTTCATCTTAAAGATGGTGACCAAATGAGAATCAATAAGAAAATATTCCTCTAGCTTTACGATAACCTGCCCCCCACCTTCCTCATTTTGTCCCTAGACAATTCCCAAAAAGTTTCAACATATTTTTCATCATTATTAACAGATTGTTTGAATTTCAGTTTGTTTCTTCTAGATTACATGTAGTTTTTATGAGAATAGCATAAAATACTTCAAAGCAAATAAAATCATGTATCTGTTTATAGTAATAGAAAACTCTAAATAATTGTGTTACTACTTGAACGTATAAGACTTGACACCAATAACATAGTTGCATCTTCTTTGAAAACAATGGGTCGGAGCATATATGCAAACATTGTCTAAATTCCCTTTAAGTTTAAATCCTTATAAGTTATAAGCATATCTCTTTGGTCATTAGAATCCGAGTTCGTCATTACACATATTATAGAATAGACCCTTCATTGTAGAAATTTGACGTGATCCATAAGAGATTCGACATCATCTACAAGAATCGAACCTGAAACTTTGGTTTGATGAAGATATAAGTGATCCAATGATAATCATTGAGCCAGTGCTCATGAGGTGCTTTCGAATTAACCCTTGAAGAAAAAGAAGTGATAAAAAGAACAAGCAAACCATGATAGTGAAGAATCCCACAAAGAACAGAAAGTTATGATTCAAGTCAAAAAAGAGGAAGTGGTGTGGAAAAGTAGATAAATTAGAAAGGAGGAGATCTAGCAAGATAAAAAGTTGCAAAAATATCATCTTATAATTCCCAATATGCATCTAAATTTTATTTGTTGAGTCTTTCCTAAGATTTAGTTATTTGAATCCTATAGTTTTGATTCGCTTATGCTGTATTAGAACTCTATATATAAGAATCAATTTGTATAAATGTGATATACTAAAAGAATTAAGTAGATAATGGCTCCCAAACAGGGCCGGACCTAGGATGATTTCCAGAGTTCGTGTGAACCATCTGAATTTCTTTTGATCTCGATTTAGCTAAAATGCACCATGTCTAACAATCATCACGTATTACAAGTCTTAAATTATTTTCATCGTATTGCTTTTAATCACGAGTGCTTCAATTATCACAAATTAAAGGCGCTTCTTAACAATGATGCAGAGTTATTGACACTTACATGTTAGGACTTGTAACTGGCTAGTTCACCTTATTAATTTACATGTAACCAGTGACGGAACTAAGTGTTAAATGGACCGGGTGCAAATAAATTCAAACTATTATACAAGGGCACACTTTTTTTTGAACCGGGTGCAATTAAGAAAAATCAAAGATTTTACAAAAAGTAATACTACAAATCATACTTCCATCGGGGTTCCGTGACACCACGAGACACCCTTTCACCGCATGTAACGTTGGACATGATGTCAAATGCATCAACAAACATATAACAAAAGTTGAAACTAATGATTTCCGAATGCTCCTAGCAAAATATAACATGACACATGAAATTGCAGTCTCACTAAGAAAGATAGAGGATACTTTATCCCCACAATCACTGCTTGCATTGAGTCACTGGAATCTTTGAACAGCCAAAAATTGCATATGTTGAATCACTATTAAATATGATTTTCTAGAATTACTATTTGAAGGCTATGATACATTGATACTTTCTTAGTTCTTTTGTGCTAATATTACTTTTATATTTCAAGTTATAGCAGGTCTTTATGTATGTCATACTAAATGCCTTGTAGTAACATGGTGTCGTTTATCAATAAAATATATTGTAAGGCTAAACGCCACCCATGGGCGCTCCACTAACCATTCACTTGACCAATACGAAAATGTAAATGACGACTGCCGACGGTAACTAAAACAAAGAGGCCTGGCTTTTGAGTGAGCCACTGCTACACCAAAATGACTCTTTATTGTAAACGACAGTAATACGAATGTAATACAAAAGTATTACTGTATGCTTTTGGGAGGTAGGTTAACTCCAATGGTCTTTTAACATAACCCTAATACAATAATTAAAGGGTCTGAAAGTTCGCAATTATCTCTCCTACAAGAGTACATAGAAGAGACGATTTTGTCTTCGTTGGAGGATAGGTGGGTTTGGGATTTAAATGGGGAAGGTGTCTTTTGTGTCAAAGACGTGCGAAATCTTCTTGATGATGTTTTTCTTCCAAAAGCCCCTATCGCTACAAGATGGATTAAGTATGTGCCGATAAAACTTAATGTCTTCGCTTGGAAGGTCCATCTGAATCGTTTACCAACTCGTGTAAACCTGCAACATCGTGGTGTTTTGGTTTCGGATCCTTCATGTCCTATTTGCCACTCAGAAGATGAAGACTTAGCGCATTTGTTTTTTTGATGTAGTTTGGTCACGGACATCGTTAGGCTTGTCTGCCGGTGGTGGAATATAGCATGGACGTTGATTGATTCGTATTCCAATTGGCTTCATTGGTTCAATGCTATCAGATTAAGTCATAAAGTTAAAGATTTGCTTGAAGGAGTTTTCTACATAACATGGTGGAGTATTTGGAGGTTTCGAAATCAGGTCATCTTCTCGTCTCTCGTCCCCCGCAAAGATGTTCTTTTTGATGATATAGTGTCGCGTTCTTTCACATGGTGTCGTTCTAGATGTAAAAGTAACTTTAGTTGGGTTAGTTGGTTGCAACATCCCTATTTGATTTCTTTGTAATTTTGTCTCTAGCTCCTTGCTAGTGTTTTGTTCTAATAAAGTTGCCGTTCAAAAAAAATAATTAAAGGGTTTTTAGATAGATAGGTTACCCAACTTTCTAACTTTATTCGCCTAAGTTATCATTTTTTTTGTGAGTTTAGGGTATTGGAGTATACAGGTTTGACATTGAGGTTATTGAACAACAGAACCGTGTTCTTACATTTTACCCCAAAAACTGGTAACCAGGACTTGACCGGTTTTCCCTATCCACCTGGTAACTTAGGTGAATAAATTCGCAAAGTTCAGTAACTTAAGTGAACAAACTCGCAAAGTTCAGTAACAACACATGTAAAATAAAATAGGAAAGTCAACTGCGAACGTGGAATACAACCGGCTATCAAAGGTTAGGAAAAGTTCAGTCTTTAATTTGCCCGATAGCGATAGTCCAATACCCCAAACTTACACAAAAAAGTTTAGTAAATTAGACGAATAAAGTTGAAAAGCTGAGTAACTTATCTATCTAAAAATCCATAATTAAATCACACATACCAAACCATAGGGATAATCACAAAAATATCCATTTTTTCAACCCCATTTCACGAAATACCCAATAATTTTCTCAAAAAGCCAAAATACCCATAAAAATCGCAATTTTTGACCATTTTTGACAATTTTGCGAAGTTGAAAAAAAAATCTAAAATTTTAGATTTTTTTGCGATATTTCCTTAAAAAATCTAAAATTTTAGATTTTTTTTCAATTTCAAAAATTTGCGATATTTTTCAAAAATATCGAAA
>BQNB010002316.1:15591-126399 GCA_026074375.1 Tanacetum coccineum
TAAAGATGCGAAGAAACCGGCTTACTCACCTAATTGGGACGTTCCGACAAGATGGAATTTCACTTATCATATGTTCCAATGTGGTCTAAAACAGAAAGCTACTTTGATATATTTTCATGAATATTTGGTTATTATTAAAAGTATTTATCCATTACTTGAACTGTTTAACAATGCCACAAAAATTTTATCGGGGGTTTATTACCCAACATCTCTATTGGTACTTCAACCGATTTACTTCATGAGTAACAAATTAACCGAATATGAACTTAATAGGGGTATATTTTCAAGTATGGTTAAACCAATGAAAGCAAAATTTAAGAAGTATTTTTAAAAATGCCACCGATAATTACTTATGTTGCCGCTTTAAATAAATGTTTTAATGTGCACGGTGTAGAGTTACTTATTGAGTCGATAAGTACGGATTTGGAGTTTCTTGACGATGTTCATGCAACTAGGACAAAACATGGTTCAACGAATCTTTGGCCGGTTTGTATAATATTTATTATATGAAATATGGTAACCCAATAACTCAATCAACGAGTGGGGGTTCTTCATCAAGGGCGAGTGGCGGGAATCAAATTTCCAATTTGCTACACCGGTTAAAAGAACATAAAAACAAAAAGGCAAGGAGTGATAGTTCATTGTCCTCCGAATATGAGCGATATAGCCATTCGGATTTTATCACACATCTTCAAACCAGTGACTTTGCAGGTTTTGATGTCTTGGGTTTTTGGAATCAAAGGAATCAATGTTTCCCGTTCTATCCCGCATGGCCATTGATGTATTAAGTGTACAAGCTACTTTGGTAGCTTCCAAATCCGCTTTTTCAACAAGTGAAAAGGTGTTGTCAATCTGAAGAACAAAACTAACACCGAGTTCTTTAGAGATGTGCATGTGTTTGAAAGATCACTTGGACGCTCAAGAGCGTAAACAAGACACATCCACTCTTGAAAACGCCCTCGATTTTGAAGATGAGGTCTTGGATGCCGAGGTGCAAGAGAATGAAGCCACACCACTATTCGATGAAGAAATAACACTAGATGCTGCTAGCCAAGGCACTGTGGCATCCGGTTCGGGAGGAGAAGAGTCGGAATTTGATTATGATTTGACGAACTATGACGATTAGCTTTTTCAATTCTGATGTATTATGTTGTATTTTCCTTTCCGATGTATTATGTTTTCAATTAAATAAAAGTTGAAGTTTATTCAGTTTATTGCGTATAAAACCATGAAAAACGTAAAAAAAATAATAACCGAAAAAACCGGTTAGACCGGTTCATGAACCGGTTGGGAACCGGTTGGACTGGTTAGGGTTTTCCAGCCACCCGACAGGTTCCTAACCGAACCGGTTAACCGGTCTAACCGATTTTTCCGGTTGTTGACCATAACCGGTTACGGGTTGACCATAACCGAAACCGGGACTGATTAACCGGTTTGCGCACCTCTACTTATAACTGAATATCTATTTACGTGGAAAACATATTTAGGCCCATTTTAAAGTGACGTATTTCACAAGGTTTCACAAGGTGTCCGTTGGGCTAAAATCACTCATTATTTATTGGACTCAAACTCTAAAGGCATGATATTATGGCTGTGTTTTGGACGGAGCTTTTAAATACTTTTTTTTAATCATGGGTTTTGACACATTGTGACTAACGAGGTTTGTCACTCGTGCGCTGTCGCGGAGCGCGCGAGACTATTTTTGCAGCGAACCGATAATGCTAAGTACTATTTTTCAGCGATTGAGACTCACCGTGTCAGAAGTATTGCATGTCAGAAATATTGCAATATTGGGCTCGTTTTGTTCGCAATTCGATGATCTTTTCAGCGAATTTTTTTTCCGAGTGATTTTGAAAATGGAGTTTTATAAAATATGAAAGAAAAACGTAAATAGGTTAAAGTTTAGGGTGCATTTTAGAAATTCGGTTTTTAAATATATATATTAAACTTCATCATTTTTTATAAAATCGTACGCATGTCAGAAGCGGTGCAATATTGGGCTCGTTTTGTTCGCAATTCGACGATCTTTTCAGTGACATTTATTGTCCCAAATGAATCGGTGGATATACGCTCCATATTTGATAAATAAAGTTTGTTATATAAAAAAATTATAAATAGGTTAAAGTTTAGGATGAGTTTTGAAAATTGTTTTTTTTAAATATTTCTTTCTACCGGACGCTAAAGTGTTGGTGTTTTGTTTATTCGTTTCATCATAGTACTAGTTATAATCCCCGTGCACGCACGGGGTTTTTTCTAAGATTTTTAATATTAAATTTGTTTGCGAAAACCAAAGTAGACTTTTAGCGACAAATTTTTCTGTCGCAAAACGTTGAAAAATATTGTAATGTGTATAATACACATACCACAGCCTTAATAACTATTGTTTCATGCTTTTAATAGAAAAGGTTATGTGGAAAATAAAACATAACTATATTTTTACAACCTTGCTTTGAACTCGCAATAACCCCATGTGTTGGTCTTCAAAATCAGAATATCAATCTGAGCTCACTTAGCAAGATGCAGCTATATAAAAAGAGAGGATAGTGTCATATTAACAAAACTAAGCAAAGCACTTAAACCAATATTGTAAAAAGAATTTAAATTATTGTTTAAATAATCTCATATTTGTAAGCATGCCAGAATCATAAATTCTTTTTCTCTTAAAAGGGCGTGTTTCATGTCAATGCAACCTAGTCGGGTTTAGCCCGCTCAAGTAAATTGTAACATTTCTTAATTTCAGGTCATTTTACGACTCCTATTATTCGTCACTATTTATTTTGGTCCGATACGCGTTTACTTTTAATTTAACTTTTAAGCTAAATCGCGTAGACTAGAAATAATCATTTAACGTAAACGGTCACCAAATAAATTAAGGTTTACATCAAGCAAGTGTTAAGTAATTATTAGGAAGATAATTATTGACTTTGCGCGTTTTATTTTTATTGGTCACGTAAAAGGGTTACGTTTCGCAATAAAATGCATTTAGACACACCTCGGAAATACCTAGACTTACCTAGACTCAAACCAATACCCACTTTTAAATCCTTAAACACAAAATTTATAAAATTCTTGTGTTAATAAGCCACTAGGGCCGAATATGGGTAAGGATAACCCAAAAGAAATTCGTCCCATATGCTTATATCAACTAGAAAATCTCCTAATGATCCCTAAGTACTTGTACAACCCATGTTTAATTAAAACATGTACTAAGTGTCTCTACTTAGCTCATTACACAATGGTTAATAACCATTTGACTTCTCCTTTACCCCCTTGATGTCGCGGCAATGACCAAACCCACACACAAAACCATAAGATTTCATAATCTTGGCAAATCTTATATAAATATTGAGTAATTAAGAGATGTACTTGGGTGGTTTAGCAAGAAACCATTTGAGGCTAACTAAAAACCTCCAAACCGCCACTTAGGGCTCGTTTTTAGTTAAGACAAAGACTAGAAGAGCTAACTAGATCATAAGCCTATATATACTCACTCTCATTGACACTTAACACATTTCCTAAACTCACAAACTCTCTCACAAGCTAAACCATCCTCATTTCTTGTTCTTACATTCGGGTCATACATAAACCGAACCCATACGCACCCTTATTTCATTTCTAAGGATTCAAGGTGCACTAGGTTCGCATACGAGAGCATTAGGAGGAGTATACAAGCTAAGGATTTGGGTATTCTAAGCTTTGGAGCTTTCGGGTTGTTATACAATTGGGTATAACACATTTGGGTTGTCTTCCTAACTCGAACCAAGCTTTAGGACTATTGTGAGTCACGATCTAAGCCTTACATATCATATCTTATTCGCCGTTCTACCTAACTTGTTATATGAGTCACGTAAATTAGTAATTAACCAACCTACGTGAGCATGAACGTGCATGGTTCAACCCATGCATGTTTCACGTATATATTATGTGTACAAATGATCTTGTGTGGTGCTAACATGTGTAACATGTATAAAACTTGTTTAAATATCAAGCTAGGTCTTAAACGGGTTCACTAAATTACTATAACGGGAACCATTATGATTAATTGCTCGTTTTTACAAAATACAAGAAAACTATACGTTAACTTTCCATAGAAACGTGATGTCTTGGCTTGGGAATGAATTTAAGAGCTAATAAGACGAATGCATGTAGTGAAACACGAGTAATAATTGCTTATCGAGTGCTTATCAAAGGGATACAAGTTCTAGAAACTAATAGGTAAGCCAAATGGCCACTTTCGGGTCACATTGGGCTTGACAGCCCACTATAGGGCCCAACAGGCCATAAAGGTAGAGTCCATGGCTTATTAATAAGCTCCACGAGCTTATTGAGGGGCTAAATATGCTTATTGAAATTTCACAAACCTTAATACAACATAGAAACCAAACCGGACCCTTGTTGGGCTCGACAGCCCATTACCTTAGCCAATTCAAGTCTAATAAGCCATAATAAGCTTAAACAGCTTATTGGTGAGCTCATATTGTTTAATAGGCTTAATGGACTTAGAAAATAGCTAATGGACCTTAAGTGAATAAGCCTAAATGCTTAAAGGGCTTATCGAACTGTTAATGGGCCTAAAAGCCTATTGACGAGCTTATTTGCTTATTGAATAAGCCAAACAGTAAACAGGCCTTAAGTGCTTAATGAGATAAGAAAATAAGAGGGATTATATGAGAAACCTTTTTTTGTACCTTTCGGTTTAGAGTTGATGGGCTAACAAGCCTAACAAGCTCGAATAAGCTCATCCGAGCTTATTTATAAGCTGACAACAGCTTGTGTAGCTTATTGGAGCTAATAAAACCAATTACCACTTATTAGAACTCATTTGGACTTAAAATGTGATTTTTACAAAGTTAAGGGACTAAAAGTATCAAATTGCAAAGTTAAACGTTAAACTGCCAAAAAACTGTTTCTATAAAGTCCAGGGACTGTTTCTGTCAATTTTGAAACTTAAAGGACTGTTTTGAGAACATACGGACCTAAAGTGTAATTTTTGCCAAGTTGAAGGACTAAAAGTGCAAATATAGAAACCTAGGGGTTTAAAATGTAAATGTTATATTTTCCTAAACTTAGGGACTGATTTGGTAATTATAGAAAACCTAAGGGTATTTTATGAACGGAAGTGATTTTATAAACACTTAGTGAATCAGACGAGTTATAATATTATCCGGATATTATACGAGTTAAACCACGACTTAATAAATATGTATATTTATTAATAACGTTATACATATGCTTGACCGTGTGAAATCATACCTTCCTAAGAGCCATCAAGTAAATACAAATACAATAAACACGTGCATCACCACACAAGTGATAACAGTATATATAATCTAGCAAACTATTGTAGTTTATGCATTAAGTCGTTAGCCTAAACTTGTAGACTAAGATTGGTCGTATTTACTTAGGTATTTGATAGTGTGATTCATTGCCATACTTGGATATATTTACCATTTTCAGAGGACTACTTACTAAGGTGAGTTCATAGCCTCATGTTTTACAATTATTTGAATGATTTACATGTTTGGGGTGAGAACATGCTTTGTTTTACAAATTGGACGCGAGTGTACATTTTATACACTAAGACCTTTATCATGAACTGTCAATTACTAGATTATGAGCACGAATGTTATAAATAGATCTATTTGGGATTGACGTCCCCGTTTGGGTAAGTAACGCTCACTGTGCCGGTCTGCAAGACAACAAACGTATACCATGTCGGATTTAGGATGTTGCGGGTTAGAACATCATTCACGGGCAAATATTGGCAATTTATTACATTCATATACGTCGAGCTTTGGTGTCATGAGCTTAGGAAAACATAATTACTTTTTATGATGTTTGCATCTGTTGCTTAATCATACACTTGGAAATCTTGCGGTCCTATAATTGATTTACATAAACCTATGAATTCACCAACTTTATGTTGACATTTTAAGCATGTTTTCTCAGGTCAATAAGGCACGAGGTGCCCAGATACATTGGGGGTCATTCTTTGAAGAGAGTCAATACTAAAGATTGGGTCGTATTACATTTTGGGAACATTTGTTATAAACCAAAATCTTTACTTATATTGTCGAACAATTTGAAGCCATGAGCTTATGTAATGAACAAGTATTTTGTTAATCCAATGTATCTTTTTAAAACAACACGTTTAGTGATCGTTCTCATATCTTGTGCTATTGATCTATGAAGTAACGCCATCGGATATTCAACATTCCGCTGCAACCCAGATTTGGGGGTGTTACATTAGGTGTCACAATGACATTATTAGCAGGTTCACTAGTACTAACGCTTCCTGATTTTTCTAAAGGCACTACTTCAGGTTTATTGATCCTAGTTAAAGGGCACATATCACCTAAAGTAAATTTTCTTCCTGTGGGCTTCCACTTAGAACCAACATTAGCAAATATTTTGCCAGTAGCTTTCCAAACTTGCTTCATAGTCGCATCATTTTTGACCTTGGGATTTTTAGCATTCACATAATTTAAATTTTTAACACCACACTTATTATGATTACCAAAAACCAAACATTCATTACATGTTTTGCAAACAGAAACAGACTTCGAAATAAATCTAGTACGTTTAACACTTAAACTAGAATCAACACGATTCCTTTTATTCAAATTCCTAAGGGGATTATCTACACTCTTCACGTTCTCACTCTTAGCTGGCAAATTCCTATGGGTCTTTGTCTCGCACTTAGATTTTGACTTGCTAGCTTCAGTGACAGATTTTATTCCTGTAGACAGATTTACACACACGTTAGTCTTTTTAACTAAAGATACTATTTCTTTCCTAGGTAAAGGAGTATTGGCTTCCCTATTGTTTCTTTTCTGAGGAGGGATATACTTGGGCGTCATGGCATACAAGCCAGGAGCAAGTACTTTTGGTTTCTCAGGGACAACTGCTCTACTACTCACATTACTATTACTTTCTGCCTTAGACTGATACAAATCTTGATAACGCTTCTTAATGGACACGTTTTCATCCCTAAGGCTAGCATTCTTAATCCTAACAGCAGTGAATTCCTCTTTTAACTGAGTATTTTTAGTTTTTAGGGCTTGAAATTCTAGAGTACTCAGGTTGGGGCTGACACTAACTTCTTTCATGTTACCGATTTAAGCCTTTAACTTCGTGAGTAACTCATCTTTCCCTTGAAGCTGATCTTTCAACTTGTTGATTTCAAAAAATACATTAAGTTCAGGTCGAGCGTTGAATTATTACAAACCTAAGGGGATTTTTTTAAACATTCTTTTACTTTGAAATTTTAAGCTCGAGTTCCTGATATTTTGTTTTCAAATGAAAGAACATCGTTTTTTCTTTTTCAACTAGTAGTTGTCTTCACCTTTAAAATCAGCTTCAAGTTCTAGATTTCTGAAGTGTTCCTTAACGCAATTAGATCTAGGTTTAACGCTCATGGGCACATCAATATCGTAAGTAAGCACAACAGAACAAATATCTTTAGACACAGATTCAGCTAGCAAACACTCATTTTGAATCGGGAGATTTTTATCTCAATTTTCAACTCTTTTATCAAGTAAAATTGATCATACTTTTGTCCAGCTCATCCAAAAATTTCATGTATTCATATACTTCTTTTGGAAACGCTTATTCTTTCTATACCTTTAACATGCGTTTTGAGTTTTTTTTATAAAAAGGAATTATTTCTTCTACAAAGCCCTTTTTGGTATGTTCAAAATGCCACTCCTTCTGTCTTTGACAACCTTATCAAACTCTGGAAAACACGCTTTTAACATTTTTAACTGAGTGTAAACATTGTCTCTTTGGCTGGAAGGAGTTACGAACAAAGGTTAGTTATAGGTTTAGACTTGGTTACATTTATAACTAGCTACTTCCATTAGCTTGGTACCAATAACCTGTTTACTAGACAACTGCTTTTGTAGGCAACCAAGGTGTATACAAACTATTTAACTTAGCCTTAATTTATTGGCTTAGATGACATTTTGCCACAACGGGTTCTTTATCCTTTCTAACATCTTAGGTTCTAACTAATCTTCAGTTGAATAAGGTTCTCTTCACTATCATATGCCCTAATATGGGTCTGTACAGGATCTACAATTACGCTCACCTAAGATACAAGGCCTGGGGCCTACACAGCTGAGTGGGATTTGAGATACATTGGATTACGATGACCAAAAGAAGATTTGTGTAAGTCCTTTGTGGAAAAAGTGGGTCATTTAGATAACATAGGAACAGTTTATACAGGTTGACTATACGATTGCAAAAGTTTCGTGACAACCTTGTTAGTATTTCTCAACCAAACTAATTCCTCCAGATAACTTTCCTCAAGAGCATTGTTATCTGCTTTCAACTTTTCACTTTCTGTTTTCAAAGACTTGTTAGATAACTGTTGTAAATGTTGTGTCTTTATAGGGAATAAGTTGTTCTGTCAAAGGTCAGCATTTTGTTTGTTACGTTTTAAAAACATTTGTCTCAAATCTTTTTAACCTTCACTTTGTTCTTGATTGGAACCTATATTTTGTATCTCTAAGCTCGCTTTTTAAGGCTATCATTAGAAAAGCTTTGTTCCTCATTAGTTTTAATGTGGCCCGCAAGTTGTGACCTCAAATCATCTAGAATAGTAATCACATATATTCCTCTAGGTACGACAAAAGATACATCAGTTGGAACACTTTCAACTTCGTTGTTTAATTGGTATTGATGATATGGAATGGTGTTATCATGATCATCGATAACTGAATCAACATCGGAGTCTAGTTGTTCTCCCCCGTGTATCTCTTGTGATACTTGAAGATTCATATTATCAAAGAAGTGATTATCATAAGTTTGTACCTCTGAATGAAAGTTAGTATCATTACTGGTGCCCTGTCTGGTAGATGGACCCATCTGCATTAAATTGGCCATAATGTTTGCCGCTGGTGAGGGTGCTTCTTCGAAAGATCAGAATCGTATGGCGCATCCTCATGCGCTTAATTCATAGACCGTAGTGGAAGTGTTGGCTAATGGTTCAACATTAGGGTGTTGTTACACTGTCTCCATATGCCAGGAAAAGCTTTAGCCTGCATCTAAAATAACGCATTTCTCTTTAGCTTCCATAAGCAATGCCTTATCTTTAAACCACTGTGAGTCTTTTGCTCATTTATTCTCTTTGCATTCCTTTGCCACATGTCCTTGACCACGGCAGTTATAACATGTTACCACTTTTCCTTGAGATCCTGTGGCAGCATGCTTTCCTTTATTACCCGAAGCTCTTCGTTGAACACTCTCTATTGTAATCTGCCACAGTTGAAATCAGTTAGCTTGGGCCATTGGATTTAGCTAGAAGTTCTAAGCTGGTTGTTTGGTAGGGGGAACTGTTTCTGAACACTAAGAAAGTTCACAATCTTGGTTCATCGTTTGCCAGGCTCCTTGGCATCTTTGTTGACTGAGGAGCTTGTTGTAAGAGAGGGGGGGTGCATACTGGAGGTGGTTGGAGGGAACTATTTGTAGAGGTGAAAGGAGGACTTGATTGTGTTTGCCTTAGCTATGTAATAGCCAACGTGTGATTCAGTATTCCCGGAAGTTTTGGGTTCATCTTTGCTAAGATGTCTTCACGGCATGTTGTTCATAGCTCTTCAACGGAGTGTATAGATCAATATGGCTCCACAGTTGATATGTCCTTGTTGTTCTTACCTCTTAGTACATACTTGACCATTACGAAGGTAAGTTAGTGATAACACTGGTATTCCTCTGCTGAATGGGATTTCCATTTTAGTGATCTTCATCTTCATCGTCGCTCGCTCTCGCACTTGTGGAATCTAACAAATTAATCGTGAATTGGTCATTTCTCTAGCCCGGAACTTTCATATTGAGCAAACAAGGTCTAGTTCTTTTGTTGTTCTGTGAGGACCAAGAACCTTGTATGAGTAGATCCATATACTCCCTCAAATCTCCTTTTGCCGCCGTCTCG
The DNA here is from genome assembly GCA_026074375.1 of Tanacetum coccineum. NCBI lineage: Eukaryota > Viridiplantae > Streptophyta > Magnoliopsida > Asterales > Asteraceae > Tanacetum > Tanacetum coccineum. The sequence goes on from BQNB010002316.1 coordinate 25,523, forward strand.
GTTTGATTGAGTGTGTTGAAGATGTGTCTTGGGAGCCCTTGACTAAGAATGTTTGTAGCTTGAATGTCAGCACGCTCTTTGTTGTTCTCAGCCTCTGTGAACTCTTCATCAGTCTTTTCTCTTGTTACCTGAGTTTGTTGTTCACCTTCTCCTGTAGTGACTGTGATCGTTGGATGAGGAGTAGGTCCATTTTTAATGGATTTCCAAATTAGCTTCCCAAGAGGTTTACCACGTATGTACCTCTCTATACGTATCTTCCAAGACTCAAAGTCACTTTCCTCCAACATAGGAGGACGGTTATCCGTACCAGCTGCACTTGATTCTTTATCAGTTGTTGCCATCTTGTAAGAGATATGAACGGATCTTGAGTGGTTGTTTGTGTTTGATTGAAATCAATTAATGTTCACGGGATTTTACAAATCCTTGATTAAAACCGAGAAAAGAATCGTATCTTTCGCGGGATTTTACAAAATCAAGAAGAAACCGTAAAACAATAATGAATTAATGTTGAGATACGTAGAAGGAAAAAAGAACAAGGATATAATTTCCAAAAATAGAAGATTATATCCCTTAAATTTAGGAACCAAATATTTACTTCCCACAATTAACCGCCACTAGGATAAAATCAAATCCCTTGATTTTAGGAAACAAGTATTTACTTCCCAAAAATATAGATCTCCTCCTTTATTAAAAAAATATGCCGAATCCCTTGTTTTTTAAAAAAAATCAACCGAAAGTTTTTTTTTTAAATAAACCGAATTTTTTTTAAAAAAAACAGCCGAAAGTTTGTAAAAAAAATAAGCCGATTTTTTTTGCGATGAATAGTACCCGATGAACAGTACCGTGAACAGTGTCGTGAATAGTGTCGTGAACAATGCCGTGAACAGTACCATGAATAGTACCCATGAACAGTGATTTTTTTTAAAACACATAAGATCAAAACGCCTACCACTTAGGCTCTTGATACCAATTGATGGTTCAAATAATTATTCATCTCACAAGAAAGATCGAGGTTTAAAAATCAAGAGAAAAACTGGAAAGAAATTAATGAAGGATGATTAAACTTACAAGAGATATGAGTTTTGTGTTTACAGAGATCATCACATACCCTAAACCTTGACATGCGAAGGGGCCGGCCATATGGGCCTTTGGATGGGCTTTTCGGGCTTTTTCTTTGTCGGCCCGATTACATTAAACATCATTAATTAACGAGCTAGTAAATGCTAAATAATTACTAGTGACCGAGACTTCTTTGTTTCTAACAAGATAACATTTTGATGCATTAGATTTATGACATTTAGTTTTACAAATATTTAAAATGACAATGTAATGCAATAGATTTATACATTGTGGTGGCAGTAAATAACATTGTGATGCAGCAGGCTTATAACATTTTAAATATCTGGGTCTTACTTGTGTATTGAAGTTGTGTTTTTACTAATTATAGTTAAATATGTGGTGCATCATAGTGTAAATGCTTAGTGCATCACAATATAAATCTTTATTTCACTTTATGTAGTATTAGATTCTTACACTTTTTAGTTTTTTTCTTTAGGTGATTATGATCATTGGTTGGAAAGTGGAAACCACTTTTTTGATAAATGGACGAGTCCTCGTCTTACGCTCATCGAAGAAAAGTAAGCAACCATTAGAGCCATAAAGAGATGGGTTGAGAGAAACTACTCTTAAAGCAACATAATTTTAGTATTCGTTTATTTTTTATATTTTTGCAATAAGTACTATGTAGATATTATACCATTACTTATGATACATGTTTTTGGTCGTAAAACGTACACCTTTTATTATTAAACATCAATTCAATAGAATCTCATTGTTCTTGAAGTGTCCTCGATACCTTTAATCTATTCCTATTTAATGCAGTAAAATAACATTGTGATGCAGTACATTTATGCATTGTAATGCATTAGACTTATACATTGTGATGCGTTAGATTTATACATTGTGATGCAATAGTTTTATACATTGTGATGCAATAGATTATTCATTCTAATGTGATGCAGTAAAATTAACATAGTGATGCTGTAAAATTATATTGTGATTCAGCAATATGATAACATTGTAATGTAGTTATATGATAGCATTCTGATGCGGTAGAACAGTACTGTGATGTAGTATAATTTTAAAGATATATATAACATTGTGATACAATAGATTTATATACATTGTGATGCAACAAATTTACATCATTATGATTCACTTGATATACACATTATGATGCACCAATTGCATAACCTATGATTCACTAGTATTTTCAGTGCAACACGGTTTATAGTTTAGTGCATCTATCATTCAGATATCAACAATAATCAAAAGTAATTATTATTAAGTAATTACAAATTTATAGACCAAACTCAATAATTACAAATTTATGTGGCTAAATACCACATATAAAAAACAAGCCACTACGCCAACAAATGACAAGCCAATTGCTTAAGTGCACACAAACACTACATTCCCTCTAAGCACATCTAACTTGTGAATACTTACAATCATTTTCTCTCCTAAGTGACATTTAAAAAAAACAATATATAGAACAAAACAAAGATACAATACATGGCATCCCCACAACTAATCAAGATGATTAGAGGTGAAAGGGAGCCTAGAAACAAAGTAACAATACAACACTGTGACATAGCTAATACAAGAAATCCACAAGAAGACCAGACAAACTATAACAAAAGAAACTCCTATGGACCAGACCAAATACTAGCACAACTATATACGCACGACCATGTACTTAACTAAAAGAAAATTCATCTTAAAAAGGATGACCGTGAGCAGCAGACTTATAGCAAACTTGCAACCTTCTTAACATGAATCAAATTACCCATAGGAGTCGGCCATAGGGGACTAGTAAACAATGGAGAATTGTTTTGATGGTTAAGTGTAATTAACCATAAGTTATATTGGGATATCGATTTAAGCATATCCCGTAACTTGGAAAACAATTAACACACAATATTCTCCCCTCTTTTCCTCTTATTTTTAGCCGTGACCTATGGTGGTTCTACCTAGGGTTTTCGGTTTAATTTATCACAAGCTGTTGGGAATTAAACTCATTAGACTTAGAACTGCCTAGTCAAAGTGTTCGTACTGCTTAAGTCATAACTGCAGTAAAACCAGTTAGACTGCTAGAAGAATTTTAGTACTTGCAAGGTATGACGTTAGTATTGCTAGTACTGATCTTAACACTGTTAAGGGATTTAACTGCTGATAAAGACCTGAAGAACTGCATGAAGATAAAAAACGTGTGAAGAGGTGATAAAAGCGTATTTTGTGATATGTATGGAATGATTCAATGTATATCCTATATAATTAGAAGATATGTTGATATCTTATAGAAGTTTAGAAGATTTGTAGTTATCTTGTAAAGGACTCCTTGGTGTATAAAAGGAGATCCTAGGTTATGTTAGACACACAGCATCAATCATCCTTTCATGTAGCTTCAAGGTTTAACCCTAGTACTAGACAGAGAATTTGTATTATCATCATAATAAATTGAAGCTTTTTGGTAATAAGCATGTTCATTCATTATCCCCCCTAACTAGCTGCATTACAGTTTTCATTACATAGATATTCTGCTGAAGTATTAAAGAGTAGATTCCGCATACTCTTTAGTATCAATAAAGTTTCTAGCATAGTTGTCTTGAATCTATTCAATACAATTAACCCTTTAACAAGGTTTGCAAGATCAAGTTGGGATCATGTTTTATTATCAGTAGATTTCTTGATTTCATGGCTGAGGTACTAGTTCTTGGTTGGCGCGAATTATTTCATGCAGTAATTGTGAGTATGTTTAAAGCTATAGTTTGAACTATAGTTTCTAACCACTTTTGTCATTTACGCTATTTTACCCGTTAGACCTTTTTGGCTTATTTTAATCATCTGGATTTTAGGCTCTGTTTACCTATCATGTCTTTAGTATCTATCTAAGTTCGAGATGCTAATATTTCTATCATAATGTTATGCGACTTTCAGGATCCAAACAATCGTTATCCTGTTGTAGTTAGGTTAACAAGTTTAACTATGCGAATGTGTCAACTAACAACTATGGTTTGGATGAGATCGAAGAAGTTTAGAGTAGTTGTTGTAGTTTTAGACTGTTTTTAGGCTCATCTAATGTTAAATTAATTTTTTATATGTGAATCTTTAAAAGATAATATGTTGCATTTCGCGAAACTGTAAGTAAAGTTAAGTAATATCGATACAATGGAAGAAAAAAATAAGATGCAGTTATGTTATGTTCCGTGCGCTTTACGGTATTTATTAGTTTGGTGTGTAACATTGGCTTATCAAGTAGCTTAGTTATGTTTACAAACAATACATCAGCTGATTCGAGACAGTTGTGAATGGTTTTTACCAACGAGCTTATTTATTTATGTAATGTTTAATGGTTTCTCGAGATGTTAAACATAACGTGTCTAATTATGTTGTGCAGAGTTTGGCCAAGAAGCTTAATGATGATGAAATTAATCTTCCCATTGTTTATGGTAACATTGCATTCTGGCTCGGAAAGAAAGCAAGCAAGTGGGTTTTTTTTAATTTCTTTCTAATAATTGTTAGAAAAAATGGAAACTTTATATCTTATGATGTGGTATTTTTGGTATTAGGTATCAGTCTCACAGATGGACAATTTATGTCAGGGGATCGACTAACCAGGATTTGAGTGTAATGGTTAAACTGAGTTTGTGTTTTCAATTGCATTCCCGTTTCATTAACCAATGCGGGTTGTGGAATCTCCATTGAGCTAGCACATCCGTTTGGTGAATTTGAAATTGCTACACATGTGTCAAAGCGAATTAAGTAACACTCAAAATAGAGAACTTTTTTTGTGCAAGTCAAGATTAGTTTGAGATTAAGGTGACCTGAGCAAAATTATCTAAATAACATTTTCTCATGGGTCAAAAAAGGTACAGGAATTGAAACTATTAGTAGGAGGATAAGATTACACAAGAGATATAATGCAAACCAAAAGCTTTTGAACACACACCAAGAAAAAAAGATTCCACCACTTTTACAGTCTGGTAAAAACACACACAAATTAAAATGAAGATATTAGATAAAGAAATAACTTTAAGATGATGAGGGATTAAAGATGAAGTTCACTCATTTTCATGTCATGAGATGTTTTTAGGTAACTGTTTTTTGTAGATGCCACTGTTAATTTTGGTAGATTCAATCCTAATCTTATCTATCTTTTTTCGTATCACTCTTTATTTTATGCATATCTAAAATATAAAAAAAGATGATGACGAATTGAAGAAGTGTATAATCAAAAGATGGATTATCGACTTAAGGTAAATGGTTTATTCTTTTTAGATTTAGAAAACTTTTTTTAGGGGTCATATAGATACGGGGTACTTCGTCTCTTTGTAATGGTTCTTGTATACATTTGAATATGAGTTTGTTATATTGGTTATTTAGTTTAGGCTTTTTATGATTGGGTTGCTCAGAAAGTATGATTTGTGGTTTATGTTTTGTTTGTGGTGGTTTATGAAGATGTTTAAAAGTTGAAGATGACGGGGTGGAGTTGCTTAAAGTGATGAAAGGAAAAAGGTTTGGGAGGGATGTAGATGTGCGTTCGTGTTTGGGCTGATTGAAAGAGGATTGTGATGCTGAGAATATGTCGGAGAGTCAGCAAAGTGTGTTGCAAGGTGAGGATTATTGTAGAGAGTCAGTACATGACTTGAGTGAAAAAATTGTCCTAACCATCGCGTCCAAGTAATTGGTAAATGAAAACAGACATATAAATTTGGAGGTGGTGATGTGGTATTTGTAGTTCTAATATTGAAATGTCAACAATAGAAATAGAGCCTAACTTTATTTAGCTCTCCAACTTTGTGTTTCCATGGTATCAATAGCAAGGATGTTTTTATAAATTCAAGCCCAGCCAAGTAATTCATATCATCAGTTAGTCATATTGGTCTTTGGTGAAACAAAGTAAGCATCTGTGCATGTATATTTGAATCAGGAAACCAAAGATTATTAGAACTTTTATTTATAATTTATGGCTAATATTAGGGAAAATCATACTGCTATCCGGTAGCAGCAACTTGCCTGCTTTCTTTTTGAAAAAAGAAGCACCAGATCCTAAACTTAACGCAAAGGGTGTTTACACCTGAAGAGACTGGCACGAGTTTTTGGTTTCAAATCTAAACAATAAGACAATTAACACACACAAGACAAAATAAACAAACGATAAGAATCGGTCAAAGCACTAATGTAAGGAAAACGTAGTAGCTAGTTTAAACTAATAAAATGAGGAATTGCTTATATGCAATGATTGTATTAATACTATCTTGGTGGTATATCGATTCCTAAGCTTAGGTGGGACTTCTCCTTAAACTCTAGGTTTGTTTTTCAGTTAATCTTGTCACAATTAACCAAACCCGCATAAAGCTCACACCGTTGATTATAATCTATCTAGGAGACAACATTGGTGAATATCGAAACCTAGCTCATCGAGGCTTTATCCACTTATGTCCAATCGTTATCTATATGCTGGTAGTCTACGGTCCGAGCACTTACCCAAGGAAACAAAACATTATTTGTAATCCTAAGTCACCACTTAGTCTAACTATTCACTTAACCAAGGGAAGAAAACATGGCATAAATTTGAGTAGTCCTTGATCCAGAGTCACATAGATAAAAGTTGTATGTAGTATTTACCTAGACTCTAGTCTAATCGCCTAAATAACAATCAAGTTATAGCGCTTTATCTGTAATCTTAGATCCAGTTGAATGATAAATAAAACATAAACAGATATGAAGTGATAAACATAATCAACATGCAACGAAAAGGTAAACAATCAATATAAACAAACCAAACATTAAATTATCATAAACATGGCTAATACCTATAGGTATTAGCCCATAGTCATTGTAACAATACACAGTATCATAGACGAACGATTAAAGTAAAGAAAACGTTATGCTAACCGAACGCTTATAGCGGAGTATAGAGATTACAAGAGTTTTCCTATTGAATTGAGGCACTTGCAGGACCTTCTTGCTTCTAAAATCGTCCTATAGATCATACTTGGTGGTTAAAGTCTTCTAATGCTTATTGAAAACTGGATTTAGGTTTCTTATTTTGGAGCTCTAAAAATAGTCGATCCGATACTGCGTATTGGGGTACCCTTGGTGGCTCCCACGATTATTTTATTCTAGAATAATTCATAACCCGCCCACTGAATACAACGTATAGGAGGCTTCTGGAATACGGCGTATTGGCTGAAATTGTGTTTCTTCAGAATGTTTGACCAGAGTATCTTATTATGGCGAATCTGCTGATGTTGATACGACGATTCATCAAAAGATCAGGCAATGGTCTTGAGTTCGTCAAAGTCTTAGGATGCGGCGTATTCTTCTAGAATGATACGGCGTATTGGTGTCAATTAGTAGACTTCTCAAATCTCTTCGTTTATTCTCCAAAACACGTTGTTTTCACTATTTTTCGCCAATTGATCAATAATAACTAAGATTCATACAAATAAGTGATTAAGTATCAAATCTTATATAAAACAATATAAAACGAGCAATATAAATCGGATAAATGATGCTAATAGTGTGACGTTATTTGATGTCATCACCTACCTTACTTTTCTGTGGCAAGTATTCGTGCTATGTTGTGATGAAAACCCACGATTCATTTTTCAATCTTTAAGCTTGTTTGAGAGAGATTGAACCTGTTCATTTGCATCTTGTATTATTTCTTCCTCATTTTTTTGTGTTCATTGTTAACCGGGGTAAAACCAGGGGTATTTCGGTTCTGCACTACTTGCCTTATTGTGTTGGCCATTTAAAAAATCATAAATATTAAAAGGATCTTCGGATTGTGTTCTCACCTCTCTTGTTTTGCTGTGATTGATGTCTTCATGAACGAGATCATTGACATGCGTGAAACTAGATTCCGAGACTCTATCAACATCACTTACCTCATTGATTTCGTTTTTATCAGCTTTATTCTCACAACATCATCTTGGATTCCTCATCAGAGGAAAGATCATCTTTGCAAGTCTTCTGAAAAATTTGGAACCTAAGCGTACAATTCCTTAGCATGAATCTAGAATACTTTACCTTGTACTATGATTTTCCGCCTTTCATTGATAATCTCATCTATCTTCATTTTTAAACACAAATGCTTACATGACAAAGATTTTGAATCCGAGTCTTTCCACTCCACAAACTCCCCTCACAATGATGCATCTTTCGAAAAGAGTCAGGAGTCCATGCTTTGATAGGGAGACCCTCAATCGATACCCAAACAATCCTTTCGTCACATACAACTGAGTTAGTCACTTGTTTCATAGTAGTGAACCAAGAGCCAACACCAATATGATTAAGAAATTTTTCTTTAGATGCAATAGAATCCAACTCTAAGAGAACCCACATCTCTCCAAGATATGAAAGCTTGACATTTTGAAAACCTTATTTAGAAAGAATGATAGTAGGTTAGAAATAGCAAAACATCTTTTACCTTTCCAATGAGGGAAATGTCAAAATCGTGCTCCTTAATACAAGATTCATCAAGAACCAAGGATGGCTTAGAGTTATCTGATTGGTTTCCATCTTTAAGAACATAAGCATAAGAGTTTTTTGAAGTCTCCATATTTGTCCCTTTTGGAATAGAAGTATTGCATTTTTGTGGCCTTTCAAACCTCACAAAATTCGCATGTAAATGATATCGCCCAACCAAATCGACATAAGGTTTTCTCCACCAAACGTTGTACTTAATGACATTAATAAAACGAAACAAAGGCGAAGCGCTTACCCGATTTGATTTTTTTAGACCTCATAAATGGAATGAAAAACATCAACGACCGTACCAAAATGTGTATTCTGATTTGATCAAAATAAATAGGATGTGGGAACAAACCTTTATTGAGACGGAAAGTAAACTTTTTATCTTTTTTTTGGGTATGTTCATAAAATCATCCCTTTTTAATAGAAATATATATAATACTACACATGGTATTAATACTAGTATGAGTAACTAGTTATAATCCCCGTGCACGCACGGGGTTTCTTCTAAATTTTTGAATAATGTATTTTTATCTATTTAAAAAAACTAATAGTTTAATTTTATATCTCCAATTCTGGTCATGACTGTTCACAATACATGAAAATGTTAGGGATGAAGCAAATATTGCCAAAAGGTTCAATTGAATGATCAAGATTGTAGAAATATGCTTGTAAAATGGCGATGCACATATAATCTTAAGTAAAGATGTGTCTTCATCAATTAACCACCAACTCAGAGTTCTAAATATCATTTATCTTAATGTGATTCTTGTTTTCAAATCAAAGACATGTACTTCTAGCCAATCCAATATAGCAACAATCATTAGATAAGTCACAATCAAATTAAGCCATCACCGTGACGCGCACATTCGTCGACGATACCTATACTATACTTAAAACACAAAGCTACTATCATAACTGTGTCAAGTCACTTACTATGAAATTTTTCATCCACACCATGGCGAGGATATGCAATTTGCCATTACGCACATGGAATTTTGGCATAAAGATCATCCAATGTTGTAACCAATGCTCTCTTATTACTTCTGATTCAAATTTACTGAAGATTCCTAACGATTTTCTGTGAAATTCAAGAATTTACAGAAAATTAGATAAACTTAATAGAGGTTACTATGAAACTGACGACCAAACAGAAAGTTAGATAAACTTTAATTTACTTTAAAACGTTAAGAGCAATTAAGGTTGCAAGTTGGGCATCCTCTATACAGACGGTGATTGCGGATGGGTGAACGCACCAATCTTACCAATCATAATAATTCATTCTCGCCTTTCATTTTTTTTGCTAATCTAATCAACACATCGCACAAGAGATTAGTCACAAGGAAAATACACCTGCTAACGTTTTTTTAGAGGTATTTCTTACCGACACAAGAGCACAGACACACACCCCATCTTGAAACAATACTTAACAGGCTACATTTCATCTCTTCTGGTCAACAGACTTAGGCGATGAAATAGCTAGCTTAGATTGGAGTGGAAAATACTTCCACTTTATATTTACACAATATTTTAGTAACGGATCAATGAAATCAGTACAATTAATGGTTGATATATATGGCTGCAATCAAGATAAAATACATACGGTGCTGGGAATCACCATCATCTTTACTACTATATTTTTTTCATAAACATTTACGGAACCCTTTTCTAGTAACGTCATTCCTCATTGCTACTGCTAACTTCGAGAGCAGCCAACCACACTTATTAGACAACATGAACTAAATTATCTTTCATAATTAGCAACCTATCCATATTAATTTTGGTTTCCACTCCCCACAAATATTAACATTAAGACCTTATCATCTATATCACCATTATTTATCATCAACACAACTACATGCAATTTTGACTTTGACGTCATCGCTTTTTAGGTTATGTAGAATCCATATTATACCAAGGCTAGGCCCCATCGATTTCCCAAATAGTTACTTAATTATGTACAACATGGAGTTGAACAAAATATCATCATCAAGCTTACACATATAAACTAACCACATGAAACTTTAAATGTGTTTCTCGGCATAACAAAATGGCATGTTTTTTTTTTATGAGAGGAAGAAAGGAACCAACAAAAAAATCATCACAAGCTTACACATATAAACAACCACATGAAACTTTAAACTTAAAGTAATATAGTATCTCTTGGAACTCCCTTTTTAGGTACCCGTACCATCAATGATGTTGAATGCAACATTTCATTAGTGTATATATTTTGATACCTGTTAGAGAGTGGTAGAAAGAAAAATCCAATAAGGCCAATCAAAGACTTGTAACCCACACCGAAATAGCTTCAGCTTCATCAACCTCCAAAAGTTCAACTCATGAGGTTGTATTACTGCAAACACATGCGGTTATAGGTTTCAAAATAGAACTGACCAAACCTATAAGCAAATTCAATCATATTGCTTAGAAACTTAATTAATAATAATAATAAAGTGTGGTATAATAATTGTTTTTGTTGCAGCTAGTTCGAAACTAATCACTTGACCCATCATATCAACATTCAGAAGAATAAGAAGCATTATACATCATGCGAGAGTCACTATGTTGCATGATCTTTTTAACACTTCATGATTTAATTTTCTTCCCATCCATTAAACCAGTGAATTAAAAATCAAACAAAGTTTAGTCGTTTGCAAAGTTCAATGCATGGGAAAGCAAGGGTAACAAAAGCATTAATCTAAAAGCGAACAAATAGATACGAAACCGAAACATTCAAGAACGCCAATTTTTAAGTAATATTAATATATAAAAGATAAATCTTTATATAATGAATCAAACTAAAAAGGTAACCAGCACAACAATAACATTATTTGAATATTTAGAGATAATTTAACATGTAATCCTTATAAAATCCAAAAAAATTATAACACTTGTACAACTCATTTTCAAAACTTCAAACATTAAATACAAATCTAAATACCAGCTACTTATCTGGTACTATAACATAGGGTATCAAGGATATAGAATAAGAATCGTAGAAATAACTATCTAAACCGCATAGATAATTTTTATTACAGTATTATTTTATGTATTGATTATTGACAACATGACTTCCTTAATATGTTGTTAAAGTATCCATTCTACACCGCATGACTCGTTAACTTAAAAAATACAGCCTAAAATCCCTAAATAGCTCATTATAAGCAAACAGGACATGCTTCAAATAAACAACAATTGCAGAGTGTGTGACAACGTACCTTAGCCTTACTTTCAGTATTCTCAAGCAAATCCAAAGTGAACTTTGCTGACTTGCAGGTCATCGACCTTGACCATTGGAATGGCTATTCTTAGGCGGAGTAGTACCCCCTGCACCTCTAAAGAAACGGGTATAAGGAATTGCTTATCGACCAAAACATCTTCCAAATACCTCTCACCTTCCTGAGAGCATAGGCGGTTTCCCTAAACACACAATATAATACAATTATACATATAAAGTAGGGTAAAGTCCATAAATGCTTAATATACTTTCGATAAGAACTCATTCTACATACTCTACTTTTTTTATGGTTATTCTTCTTACTAAACTTTGTATTTTTTTCATAATACATAGCTTTAATAGTTTGTTAAGGGTATCTTAGTCATTTCTCACATCTTCATCTTCTACCTCCCAACACCATAATTTTCGGCCAAATTACTTACGTTTTATAATTGAATTTGACTAAAATTTTCCTACAGGTTATTTCTTTTTCGAGTATAATGCTTTTCATACATAAATAAGCAAATCCAAACGCTATTTCCGGAATTACTTACGGTATTTTTTTAGCAGCTTAGTACTTTAGTTTTGTATCACGAGAAAACAAACAACCCCCAAGAATACTAATTAAGTCGCAAAGGAGTGAAATATGCCCAACGATATTTACAAAATTGCAGCAAACCCATTTGCCCAATAACTGAATAAAAATAAACGAAACCATCCGGAACAGTTGTTTAATGATAAACTGCATTCCTAACTTTTTTTCACTTTACAACATAGAATTTCCGGCGATGAAAGCATGTCGGATTTCTTCATTTTTTTCACTTTACAACATATAATTTGGCCGGAAATTATGGTGTTGGGAGGTAGAAGATGAAGATGTGAGAAATGACTAAAATACCTTTAACAAACTATTAAAGCTATGTATTTATGAAAAAAAAATACCAAAGTTAGTAAGAAGAATAACAATAAAAAAAGTAGAGTATGTAGAATGAGTTCTTATCGAAAGTACATTAAGCATTTATGGACTTTACCCTATAAAGTATAAAAACATCAAATAAAATAAAAACTAAATGCCTTTAAAACACAAATAAAGTGGATGTGATCATATCAGATACATTAAATAAATAAAGTTTCAAGTGATTCAACAAAATTAATGTACTGTTTGTACAATATATGTTTTCTGTTAGTAAAGCAATTACAACATTTATCTATTCTTATCATGATCTACACCATATACATACAAAGCTCATTGCACCATCGTGGCAGGCCATAAGCATCGCACCCCATATAGACACCCATAATACATGCATACACTTGTAGTTGTGTGCATCAGGTTGAAATCTATTGAAGCGGATAATTGGACCAATATGAACTTGTCTAGTACAAATTTTCAAGTTGGTTTGTTTCCTGGAGAGTGAACCAAATAGTTATTTGGGTTCGTCAAGATCTCAAATGACGCCTTTTGAAGTGTGGGATCTAATTTGACCCATTTGGTTCCAGTTTCAAGCCTGGCCAAATTGAGACCGATTATTAAAAAAAATAAGACCCGGTATCAAAAAATCTAGAGCATAGCATTGAATTAAACTGATAAAAACGTGTCGGGTTTGATCCGATCTTAGTTTAAATTTTACGGGTTTGTTAGCCAGGACTGAGTTTTGTACGCCCTTGTAGACACAGATTGAAACTACCAACTGATGAAGTCTATAGTGTACATCGTAATATGACTATGATCATTGTTATGAGTAGTTGTAACGTTAAATTTATATTGCACTTGGTTGGACATTTCAGATTGACGATTGTTTGGTTGTTTATGAGACTTAAGTTTAGTAAATTTGTAATTTATGAATAAAGACAATAGTTCGAAGATGTAACTTATGAAATATTAAAATCAGTGGTCTTTTTTGATTGGTCAGAATTTTCATATGATATCATAAAATGTGGCATCACCTAGTACCTGTGTATATAAGATTTTGAAGGTTAAAGTATGTCGTGTCATCAATGCTACATGCAACGTTGGTGTGTCAAACACATATTTTGCATCATTTAGTTCAGACCTGGGAATCACATTCCAATATTATAGTAAATAATGCAGTTTTACATTTCTTAAAGTAGCGGCATGATGACGGGTCAAAATGAGCCGCTTTTCGACCTGTTCTTTTTAACACCATTTTTTAAAATTTTGACATCATGTAGCTATATGTATATCAGTACATGCATTAAACTACTGTAACAATATTGATTCATTAATCATATTTAATACGTCCATGTAGGTAGAAATCACGGAACACGCAAAAATATTTATGAGTCGGACTAACCTGAACAAGTTATAACCCCTTAACCAACCATTAGGCCATAGTGCCATCTCTAAGTGATTAAAATCATAAAAACACTGAACTATGAATCTTCTGATATCCTATGCTTTCTTGTGCGTTACACGTGATCTTAGCTAGTTTGTAGTAAACTATCACCATTTTCCGAGAATTACAATTTATGTAATTAAAATGTCAACTACAGTTTCCAAAGAGGACTCTTTTGGGGATGTTAAAAAGTGTCAACAACATCAGCAAAATGATGAGGTTGACAAAAAAATCATGCTTTCACAAACACAACCTGCTACATCGCATTTCTAGGTTGCACCATGTTTTATTATTTGGTCGAGACAATATATGAGCTGATTTTAGCGGTTGAACGTGATGGAGGCTTCAGCGAGGACCGATCCAGGGTTATTATGGTCAAAGTAAGAAACTATTAAAGTAGTCATATCCTCTCGGTAATGGTCAGTATTACCATCTCTCTCTTCCTAAACATCCAACAACAAATCCCTAACATATTTAAAACATGCACTTAAAACACAATTATATCGAAACTACATGTTATTATATGTAAAATGACTCTATTAGTAAAAAGAAAAGGCATAGCGTAAACAAACGTTAGTGAAGTCTCAACATTTATCAAAATGCTTGCAATTGACCTAGCGTGTTCAATACAATTAGGTTTCTTATGTGATCATCGCAACTTAACATAGCAGATCACATACAAACTCAATCTCTTGCATCGGTTTAATTACAGTTCATTATCTAATTATGATAATTCGATATGCATAATAATTTTCTTTAACACATATCCAAACACCCCCTAATAAGAAAAACAATAAAGAGCTAAATTCTTATAAATAAAGAATTACGACGACATAAATATATGAGTAATTACATAAACACAACTCGTAATTGACATGAAAGACATAAGAACACCGTGATATATCAAAATTTACATACAAATAGAATATCAAAAAGATAATGAGTGATTTACCTGATCAAGGGCAGAAAGATCCAAGACATGACCTTAGCTGCATATGCTTTGCAAGTTCCTTGTAAAATTGAACGGACCTTTCTAAATATGGCGTTGCATTTTATCTAGATTTATGTGTGAACGCAACGGATCCGATAGATCTTTAGATACAATCTGTCAAAAGACCACAGAATGATGCAAATTTATATAACTTGATCTTAAACATCATAAACCAAAAGTAGAGTCAAGTATATGTGTTTATACTTCATAAGTTTTACCAAATCATAATAATAGTGGAAGCCAAATGTAGCTGCAAAAGAGGTGTGCCGCACCAAGACCTTATGTGCAAGGACCCCAAACTAACGTCGCCATACGCAAGTAAGAACCAAGCCAACCCGTAAGCAACACCCAACGCTACTCCAGTACACATTAACGCTCGATTCTCAGATGCAACTGCCCATTGATCCATGCCCAATTCCTCCAAAAGCTTGACAATAAACCAAATCACATCACATTTAACAAACCCAAATTAAAAATTAGAAAAAACCAAACATCATCATGAAAACCAAAACTCACCGAATAAATAACATAAGCACCCTCAGAAGCCAACGAGAAAAACCTTGACACACCTGAACTCCTTACCTCGGCACCATTCTGAAATCATTAGCCCATCAATAATAGTTTAATTAACAGCACAACAACAAACCGATATTCAAATCGAATTAACAATAAGCACATCGAATTAATAGATTAACAATAAGCACATCAAATTAACAGATCAAGTCAATCAATTAACTTTAAAAAAACAACAAATCGAATTAGGGTATCAATTATGTTTTTTCAATTGAAGAAGTAAAATTGAATAAAAACGAGAGAAAAATCGTACCATAGTAATTAAAGAATTAATGTAGAAGTGTATCCTAAATTTAATTTAGAGATGGAACGTTGTTGTAGGACGTGGTGGATGGTGTGTTTGTGGTGTCGTATAATTTATTATGGTGTGTTAAATGATTTTCTTACTTGTCCATTGGACAAACCCCCTATCCCTTGCAAAATTATGCCCGTTTTTCTGAAGTTTTTTTTGTTTTTGTTTTTGACATTATATCTTTTTGGATTTTTTTTCTTCCTAAATATACAAAACGCATGTATAAACACTTATGACAAATATAGAAATATTTAGATATTTTAATTAAACCAATTTAAAATACGTAGATAATAATTAAGAGAATGTTTCCTAATAAAGAAATAATATTTTTTCAGAAATATGAAAATCCTTACTTTGCGTTTTCCTTTACTAGGTAAAAGATTAGTCTTTCGCAAAGAATGAGTCATGCGAGATATCTTTGTGGGAGATTATTTGCGAAAATTTTTGTAGATTATCTAGAATTTTTATCAAAACAGTTGGGCTAAGTACCGCACACAGTTCATCGCGACGACTTTGAATGTACGAATTGAAAAAAAAATTGTTGTTTCTATTAACATGTTCTACTTATGTATCTAATGATTTGATTGATTGACTTGAAAAAAATTATTGGTTGGAGTTTATAAAGAAAAAATACATAATACATTTGTCAAATGACTTATGAATTAAGCATGTATTTAGTCTTGTGTTTTATGCCTAAGTCGCATTTACTCACGTTGTACATAAATCACTATCTCACACATAATAAACGGACAGAAGATGACTCCGTCTTGTAAAAAGAAAAGGGTTATTCTAACTTGTGCCTCATAGGCACATGATAAAGAGCATTAAATGTTACAAGAATCTTAGTGCTGACATTTTAGATTGTGAACACGTGAAGACTGTGGGAGTGTGGGACATGATGCTAAAGAATAATGGGACCATTAGTTGTTGCTACAAGCTTTTCAAATGTGACACGCAGACGTAAAGTTGGATTGGATGGTTTAAGAATCTTAGGGGGCGTTTGGTTCGCTGTAATTCATTGTAATTGTAATCTGAATTACATTCCAATCGTGTTTGGTTGGCAGGGTAGAAGGAATTGTAATTCAGATTACATTACGATGACTGTTTGGTTTGCGCTGTAATTGTAATTGAGTCATTTCAATTAAATCAAGTGAGGAAATTCAGATTACATAGGAAGTTTGATGGAAAGTTTTCAATTACTTTGTAATTCAGAATTTTTTGTGATTTAAAACATCAGTATTTATTATTATTATTATTTCTATAACATTACTTTATTAGAAAAATAAGGTATTTACAAAAAGTTAGTGGAGAGTCGATATACTATCTGAGCCTCTACTCTTTTAGTTATAGCAAAGTTAATCCTATTAAAAATAAGAGCAGCAACACGTGCCCCAAATGTCTTGAGTCACACGAACTCTCCGGATCCGCTTCACATTCCACGCATCCATCTTTTTTATTACTATTATTGTTGTATGTTATTAAAATTAAAATATTAATAGATATAAATATTAAAATAATAATAAATCTTTATTATTATCATATTATATTATTATTATTTACATCCATATGCCTAAATTATTGTCCCTCATATTGATTTTTTAAGTTTTTTTCATTCAAACATTGACCTTAAATATTTTTTGTTTGTATTATAACATACTTAATGAAAAATATATGAATTGATTGGTTTTTAAATGTATTTTCATCAAGTATTATATAACATAAACAAAAATATTTAAGGTCAAAGTTGAAAGAAAAAGACGTAAAAAGTCAATAGGGGACAATAATTTTAGGACGAAAACGGAGTAGTTATTTTATTAGGAGTACCAATTATTATTATGATTAATATTATTTATTTAATTTATTATCATTATATTATTTTTCTTATAAAAACATATTATTTTTATAATAATTTATTACTTTAAGTATTAATTTTTAAGTTTTACAAAAAAATGGATTAGCATTACGCTGGCGAAGTCAACCAAATACATCACAGATTTCATCAGCTGCAATTACAACACATTCTATTTTCTCTGAATTACAATTACATTAAATTACAATTTCAAAAAGATTACAATTCTTTAATAAACATTTTCTGAACCAAACGCCCTCTTATTTTTTCGAGAAGGGTATAGCGTCAACAGTTTCAGGCTTCTTATGTTAGGACCCTCGCCATATTTTAGTGCTGAGTAGTTACGAGATCCGATCGGTTCAACTATCTTAAGGTTATGCCACTACGTTGAAATTACAACTTACAAAAGTTATCACTAATCACGTTGAGATGGTAATTTTGGTTTTAAGTGAATGTCATTTCGATTATTCTTTCATTACCGAGTAAATGTTTCAAAACTACTTTATATCTCACTCAGAGATCAGACTAGGCACAATAGGGGTGTCGACGAAGTTGGTCGGGAGCAATCCCGACAGCATTCTCCCTATTGATGGCTGGACCCTTTGGCAACCGTGTCCCCTCAACGACGACAAGCACAAGTTGATTAAAATGCGACCACTGGTGAAGAGTGTTTGTGTGCGTAAGTTGGATTCAAATGCGACCAACTGGTGAAGAGTGTTTGTGTGCGTTAGGGTGTTTTTTAATATTTTTTGGGGTATATTTTTCAAGGTGGTTATCAGTCTCCTTATTACACCAAGTTGTCGATCTTAAGGGAGTTGATGTGACGAAAAAATTGTCGGTCTTCTGGGATTCTTATTGTGGGTAGCCTCGTGACTTTGTGTACAAATACAAAAAAATATGCCACTATGCTGATGTTTATTTCGTAAGTACATATCGGGAAAGAAAACGACGAACATCTATGTTTCTAAAACCTCTTGTTGTGCCATATCTAATATAACCAAGTATTCTCGATGTAACCTTGTTTTAAACAAGACACAACTATACAAACTTTGCACGAATGATTTTAGCTCAACCAACCATGAAGCTGAGATGATGCTCAAAATTCTTTTTTATTGATACAATTTCTGAGTCTGAAACATGACACAATTTCAGTCTAAAACAAGTTATAATATTTTCACCACATTAAAAAAATCCACAATCCAATCAAAGAAATACTTCAGCGAAACATTTTAACTTTACAGAGGATAGTAAAAAGTGCTGCAAATCCTGCACTAGAAACACCCACATGGTGATACATAAGCGGCTGCACTAGAAAATGAAAAGGTAATCCCGAAATGAAACCCAACTAAATCCATCAATAATATTAAACATGAAACACCAACTGACAAAACAAATGTTTGCGCAGGTACTCGAAAAGAAACCTTCTTTCATCTGTTCCATGGTTAGTATCGGTCATAACGCCTGCAATAAGTTCAGAAAAATCTTAATAACTACCATGTATGATGATGGTTGATTACTCCTCAAAGATTATGACATAAAGTTATATTAAATAGTCAGAATCAGTTAATAAAAATATCAAATTGAACTTGGTCGATCATAATCCCGGGCACCGTTCCCCTTGACCGGAACGTGATCTTGTTCGACTCCTGAGTCACGATCATAGCGGGTCATAGCCACGACTACGACATTGTGCTATCAACCCACGATCTCTGCTCCTGCGATGCGTTATCAAACCCTTAGACGGTCCACGGTCACGGCTACTCGCACGGGTCCCGATCTCTGCTATAACCTTCAACGCTCAACATCCCTGCTTCGTTCTTTTGATTAACCAAATTTTCAACAGTTCCCATTAAACATAAAATCGACCATTGCATACTAAGAGTGCTTATTTTTATACATGTACTCACTAATGGGTCGTTCCAAATACATAATTATCTTCTAACGGTCAAATAAAAAAAACTTAAAAGGACAGCAGGTTCAAACAAAACCGATCAATTTTAAACCAAAACATGTTTGATGTCTCTTAAATTAGTTTTGTTATAAATAGATTAAATATAGTGAAGTAATAAATTTGACAAACTAATAATCGATAAAAAACTGGACACAAACACGCCAGTTTTGACCCGTATGGAAATCATTGCCTATTTTAATCTGAAACCTAACCCACCCGTCCTTCCCTTCTTGCCACCTGTATTCTAGTTCCAAATTTTGCAGATGCGTTCACCAAAGGAACGACAAAGAAAAGAAACATACCTTCTGTCTTCTTCTGGGGCCTTCCTTTTATTGCTTCTCTCTTCCTGAAACATAATGACAAGAGAATTACACATAAGTGGTGCTTCGGAAGACAAAGTCTCGCCAATATATAGCAAAAATCTTGAAAACAAAATGACAAATAACACTCATGTGCGAAAAAGTGAACAATAAAGAGTAAATTAATAATATATAAACTATAAATTACCGAAGATCAGCTAACTTCTCACGAATCTGCATATATCCCAGATGGAGTTTTCCTCCAAAATGATCCGCTAAGCGACGGTCACTGAGAGACACGTTAAACGAGAATAACAACATAAAATGTTGAATTAAACAAATATACACGTGACCAGCATAATTAATATAGATATATCATAAAATTCTCCAACAATTGGTTAGCTAATTTGTAGGGATGATCACAAATACTAGTGCAGAAATATAAAAAACGCACATTCTTAGCTGCAAAAGTTTATTCCCCGTAAAACTGGCCCAAAAGCCTGCTGGTAACAAGGAGGTATATAATTGCCCAGGTAAAATAACTGAATGCATTAAACCCAAATACTAGTTCTTTGCCAACCTTTGTATAACATATTTTCAATAAACTATTCACCATATAAAAATTAGAAGTTTACCTGTCATAAACACTTAGAAAAGCTCCGCAAATATCACAAACACGTAACTTCTGATCAGTCTGAAAAAGCAAATCAGGATGCATTAGCCAAAAGAGCTCTTTAAAACGGTTTTTTTTAAGTATGCTACTTTATGTAAAGAGCTTTTTCATCAGTGAAAACTGCAAAGTTTCTGAAACCATTGACTATGACATAAAGTACTTACAACTCGCACATCCGCAGCATTATACTATAGCGGAGTCTTAGGAGGTATCCACACGAGGAGGCGGCAAATGAATTGAAAGCTGCAAAAAAATACAGTAAAATGTCAACATAAGAAAACATTCAGCTGAAATGTACTAGAAAAAGAAAACAAGGCAAAACCACTATAAGCTTTTGAAAGATACTTTTGGCATAATAAAATGTTTAGCGACCCCGTTTTTTATTAAATAAAACTTTGCGACCAAATTGCAACAAAGTAATGCCATGTAGATGTGAAATGACGTGACTCTGGTGTAGTACATAAGGTGAACCATTGACATTAATCTTGAATAAAACACTAGAAAGTAGACAGGGGTCTTCAAAAAGTTCTAAATCCCTTTTGCTTGTCAAGCATATTTTTGAATAATTGCCTCAAAAAAAGGAAATTCTTTATGGCATCAAGTGGAATTAAAATTATGAAGTTAAAGAATAGAAGTGTTTGAAATTCAACAATGTGAGAAATAATGACAGTTGGGGGTGGAAAAACCTTTTGAACCTGAGATACCTTGTAAGGGAGAATATTGTGCATCAAATTGGTAATGGAGACAGTATTTCAATGTGGTTTGATAATTGGTCTGCTATAGGTCCTCTATGCAATATTATTACCTATAGAGACCTTTATGAATGCATAGCTGAATGCTTCAGTTTCTGTTGTTCTTAATAACAGGTGGAATTGGCCAGAGAATTGGAATGAAATGTTCCCCCAAATTACTAGTATGGCTAATCCTCAAGGGGTGTTCACGGGCGGTTCGGTTCGTAGTTGGGAGATTAAAACTAGCCGTCACGGCGACGGATAGTTTAAATCTCCCAACTAAACGAACCGAACCGCCCCGTGAAACCTCTTAGGATTAGCCATACTAGTAATTTGGGGGAACATTTCATTCCAATTCTCTGGCCAATTCCACCTGTTATTAAGAACAACAGAAACTGAAGCATTCAGCCTTGCATCATAAAGGTCTCTATAGGTAATAATATTGCATAGAGGACCTATAGCAGACCAATTATCAAACCACATTGAAATACTGTCTCCATTACCAATTTGATGCACAATATTCTCCCTTACAAGGTATCTCAGGTTCAAAAGGTTTTTCCACCCCCAACTGTCATTATTCTCACATTGAATTTCCCAAAAACTTCTATTCTTTAACTTCATAATATTAATCCACTTGATCCATAAAGAATCCTTTTTTGAGGCAATATTCCAAATATGCTTGACAAGCAAAGGGATTAGATACTTTTGAAGACCCTGGTCTACTTTCTAGTGTTTTATCAAGATTTATGTCAAATGGTTCCACCTATGTACTACACCAGCGTCACGTCATTTCACATCTACATGGCATTACTTTGTTGCAATTTGGTCGCAAAGTTTTATTTAATAAAAAACAGGGTCGCTAAACATTTTATTATGCCAAAAGTATCTTTCAAAAGCTTATAGTGGTTTTGCCTTGTTTTCTTTTTCTAGTACATTTCAGCTGAATGTTTTCTTATGTTGACATTTTACTGTATTTTTTTGCAGCTTTCAATTCATTTGCCGCCTCCTCGTGTGGAACCTCCTACAGACTCCGCTAAGTATACTGCTGCGGATGTGCGAGTTGTAAGTTCTTTATGTCATAGTAATGGTTTCAAGAAATTTGCAGCTTTTCACTGATGAAAAAGCTCTTTACTTAAAAAAAACCCGTTTTAAAGAGCTCTTTTGGCTAATGCAGCGGATTTTGCTTTTTCAGACTGATAAAGTTACGTGATTGTGAATTTGCGAGCTTTTCTAAGTGTTTATGACAGGTAAACTTCTAATTTTTATATGGTGAATAGTTGAAATAGTTATACAAAGGATGGCCAAGAACTAGTATTTCGGGTTTAAAGCACTTCAGTATTTGACCTGGCAATTATACCTCCTTGTTACCAGCAGGCTTTTGGGCCCAGTTTTACGAGGGATAAACTTTTGCAGCTAAAGAATGTGCGTTTTTTATATTTCTGCACTATATTTGTTGATCATCCCTACAATTAGCTAAACAATTGTTGGAGAATTTTATGATATATCTATATTAATTATGCTGGTCACATGTATATTTGTTTAATTCACATTTATTTGTTTATTCTCGTTAACGGTCCTATCAGTGACCGTCGCTTAGCGATTCATTTGGAGAGGAAAACTCCACTGGGATATATGGCAGATTCTGAGAAGTAGCTGATCTTATGTATTATATAATATATATATATTAATTTACTCTTTATTGATTCACTTTTATGCACCTGATGTTTATTTGTCATTTGTTTTCAAGATTTTTGCTATATATTGGCGAGACTTTGTCTTCCGAAGCACCACTTATGTGTAATTCTCTTGTCATTATGTTTCAGGAAGAGAGAAGCAATAAAAGGAAGGCCCCAGAAGAAGACAGAAGGTATGTTTCTTTTCTTTGTCGTTCCTTTGGTGAACGCATCTGCAAAATTTGGAACTAGAATACATGTGGCAAGAGGAAGGACGGTGGTAGGTTCAGATAAAATATCAAGTGATTTCCAACGGGTCAAAACAGGCGTGTTGTGTCCAGTTTTTTATCGATATTAGTTGTCAAATTTATTACTTCACTATATTTTAAGTCTACTATATAAACAAAATAATTTAAGAAACATCAACATGTTTGGTAAAATTTGATCGGTTTGTTTGCCTGCGTCCTTTTAAGTTTTATTTATTTGACCCTAGAGATAATTATGATTCTGGATCGACCCATTTGTGAGTACATGTATAAAAATAAGCCACCTCTAGTGCCAATGGTTAGATTCTTATGTTAAGGAGAACTGTTGAAAATTTGGTTAGATCAAAAGAACGAAGCAGGGATGTTGAGCGTGAAGGTAGCAGAGATCGGGACCGTGCGAGTAGCCGTGACCGTGACCGTCTAAGGGATAACGATCGCAGGAGCAGAGATCGTGGTGATAGGCACAATGATCGTAGTCGTGGCTATGACCGCTATGATCGTGACTCAAGGAGTCGACACAGATCACGGTCACAAGGTCAAGGAACGTGCCCGGGATAATGATTCGACCCAGGGTTCAATTTCGATATTTTATAACTATTCTACTATTTATTTAACTTTATGTCATAATTCTTTGAGGAGTAATCAACCATCACCAAATGGTGTAGTAATAAGA
This sequence comes from Tanacetum coccineum, assembly GCA_026074375.1. Classification (NCBI taxonomy): domain Eukaryota; kingdom Viridiplantae; phylum Streptophyta; class Magnoliopsida; order Asterales; family Asteraceae; genus Tanacetum; species Tanacetum coccineum. Next base: position 49,615 of record BQNB010002316.1, read on the forward strand.
TTTTTCTGAACTTATTGCAGGCGTTATGACCGATACTAACCATGGAACAGATGAAAGAAGGTTTCTTTTCGAGTACCTGCGCAAACATTTGTTTTGTCAGTTGGTGTTTCATGTTTAATATTATTGATGGATTTAGTTGGGTTTCATTTCGGGATTACCTTTTCATTTTCTAGTGCAGCAGCTCTATGTATCACCATGATGGGAGTTTCTAGTGCAGGATTTGCAGCACTTTTTATATCCTCTGTAACGTATAAAATGTATGCTGAAGTTATTTCTTTGATGGATTGTGGTTATGTGGTGAAAATATTATAACATGTTTTAGACTGAAATTGTGTCATGTTTCAGACTCAGAAATTGTATCAATAAAAAAGAATTTTGAGCAACATCTTCTAGCTCTCATGTTGTGCGCTTAAAATTCCTTCGTGCAAAGTTTGTATAGTCGTAGTCTGTTTAAAACAAGGTTAATCGAGACTATCTTGGTTATATTAGATATGGCACAACAAGAGGTTTAGAAACAAAGATGTTCGTCTTTTTCTTCCCTATATGTACTTATGCAATAAACATAAGCATAGTGGCATATTTTTTTGTATTTGTACACTAAAGTCCGAGCTACCCACAATAGAATCCCAGAAACGAACAATTTTTTCGTCACATCAACCTCCCTTAAGATAGACAACTTTGAGTAATAAGAGACTGATAACCACCTTAAAAATAGACCCAAAAATATGAAAAACACCCTAACGCACACAAACACTCTTCACCAGTTGGTCGCATTTGAATCCAACTTACGCACACAAACACTCTTCACCAGTTGGTCGCATTTGAATCCAACTTGTGCTTGTAGTCGTTGAGGGACACGTTGCCAAAGGACCAGCATCAATAGGGAGATGCATCGGGATTGCCCGACCAACTTCGTCGACACCCCCTATTGTGCCTAGTCTGATCTCGAGTGAGATATAAAGTAGTTTCGAAACATTTACTCGGTAATGAAAGAATAATCGAAATGACATTCACTTAAAACCAAAATTACCATCTCAACGTGATTAGTGATAACTTTTGTAAGTTGTAATTTCAACGTAGTGGCATAACCTTAAGATAGTTGAACCGATCGGATCTCGTAACTACTCAGCACTAATATATGGCGAGAGGATCCTAACATAAAAAGCCCTGACCTGATGATTGCTACCTCTCGAAAAAATAAGAGGGCGTTGGTTCAGAAAATGTTTATTAAAGAATTTGTAAATCCTTTTTGAAATTGTAAATTTAATGTAAAGTAATTCCAGAGAAAATAGAATGTGTTTGTAATTGCAGCTGAGGAAAATCTTGATTATTTGGTTGACTCGCAGCGAATTAATCATTTTTTTTATAAAACTTAAAACTTAATACAATAATAATAATTAATTATAAAAATAATATTTTTATAAGAAAAATAAGAATAATGATTAATAAAATACAATAATAAATATACTAAATAATAATAATTGGTACTCCTAACAAAATAATACTCCGTCTCGTCCAAAATTTATTGTCCCCTATTGATTTTTTAAGTTTTTTTCTTTCAACTTTGACCGTAAATATTTTTGTTTATGTTATATAATTACATGATGAAAATACATTAAAAACCAATCAATTCCATATTTTTCATTAAGTATGTTATAATACAAACAAAAATATTTAAGGTCAAAGTTGAATGAAAAAGACTTAAAAAATCAATAGGGGACAATAATTTTGAGACGGATGAAGTAAATAATAATAATAATAATAATGATAATAATAAAGATTATTATTATTTTAATATTTATATAACAATACATAATTTTAATTTTAATAACAACAACAATAATAATAATAAAAAAGAAGGATGCAGTGGATATACTGAAGCGGATCCGAAAGTTCTCTGTGACTCAAGACATTGGGGCACGTGTTGCTGCTCATATTTTTAATAGGATTAACTTTGCTATAACTAAAAGAGTAGAGGCTCAGATAGTATCTCGACTCCCCACTAACTTTTTGTAAATACCTTATTTTTCTAATAAAGTAATGTTATAGAAATAATAATAATAATAAATACTGACGTTTTAAATTACAAAAATTCTGAATTACAACGTAATTGAAAACTTTCCATCAAACTTCCTAGTAATCGATTTCCTCACTTGATTAATTGAAGACGACTCAATTTACAATTACAGCGCAAACCAAACAATCATGAATAGTTAATCTGAATTACAATTCCTTCTACCCTGCCAACCAAACACGATTGGAATGTAATTCAGATTACAATTACAATGAATTACAGCGAACCAAACGCCCCCTAAGATTCTTAAACCATCCAATCCAATCTTACAGTCTGCGTGTCACAGTCTGAAAAGCTAGCAACCACTAACTGGTCCCCATTATTCTTTAGCATCATGTCCCACACTCCCACAGTCTCACGTGTCACAATCTAAAATGTCAGCACCTAAGATTCTTGTAACATTTAATGCGCCCTTTATCAGTGCCTATAGGCACAAGTTAGATATCCCTTTCTTTTATACTAAATACGAGACACTCTCTGTTCTCGTATTATGTGTGAATATTGATTTATCGTACAAGTGAGTCATGCGACTTAGGCAGAAAACACAAAGACAAATAAAATGCGTAATTTCATAAGTCATTTGACAAATTATTATGAATTTTTTTCTTTTATAAACTCCAACCAATAATTTTTTTCAAGTCAATCAATCAAATCATTAGATACATAAGTAGACATGTTTAATAGAAACAACAATTTTTTTTCATCGTACAATCAAAGTCGTGCGATAACTGGGTCCGGTACATAGCCCCAACTCGTTTTGATAAAATTCTCAGATAATCTACAAAAATTTCGCACATACATACCCACAAAGATATCTCGCATGACTCATTCTTTGCGAAAGACAATCTTTTACCTAGTAAAGGAGAACGCACAGTAAGGATTTTCATATTTTCTGAAAAAATATTATTTCCTTTATTAGGAAACTATTCTCTAATTATTATCTACGAATCTTTAATTGGTTAATTCAAAATATCTAAATATTTCTATATTTGTCATAAGTGTATATAATTCGTTTTGTATATTTAGGGAAGAAAAACATCCAAAAAATATAATTCAAAAACAAAAAACAAAACAACTTCAGAAAAACGGGAATAATTTTTGCAAGGATAGGGGGGTGGTCCCAATGACAAGTAAGAAAATCATTTCTAAACACACATAATAAATTCTACGACACCTCCAAAAACACACCATCACCACGTCCCTACAAACGATCCATCTCTAAATTAATTTTAGGATCCATCTCTAAATTAATTTTTTAATTACAATGGTACGATTTTTCTTTCCGTCTATCAATTTTACTTCTTCAATTTGAAAAACCTAATGGATACCCTAATTCGATTTGTTGATTTTCTTTTATCTTTTTTAAGTTAATTGATTGACTTGATCTGTTAATTTGATGTGCTTATTGTTAATCTATCTAATTCGATGCTTATGTTAATTCGCTTGAATATCGGTTTGTTTGTGTGCTGTTAATTAAACTATTATTGATGGCAATTATTTAGAATGCCCTGAGGTAAGGAGTTCACGTGTGTCAAGGTTTTTCTCGTTGGCTTCTGAGGGTGCTTATGTTATTTATTCGGTGAGTTTTGGTTTTCATGATGATGTTTGGTTTTTTCTAATTTTTAATTTGGGTTTGTTAAATGTGATGTGATTTGGTTTATTGTCAAGCTTTTGGAGGAATTGGGCATGGATCAATGGGCATTTGCATCTGAAATCGAGCGTTAATGTGTACTTGGAGTAGCGTTTGGGTGTTGCTACGGGTTGGCTAGGTTCTTTACTTGCCGTATGGCGACTTTATTTGGGGTCCTTGCACATAAGGTCTTGGTGCGGCACACCTCTTTTGCAGCTACATTGCTTCCACCGTTATTATGATTTGTTAAAACGTATGAAGTATAGACACATATATTTGACTCTACTTTTGGTTTATGATCAAGTTATATAAATTTGCATCATTCTTTGGTCTTCTGACAGATTATATCTAAAGATCTTCGGATCCTTGCGTTCACACATAAATCAAGATAAAGAAACAACGCCATATTTTAAAAGGCCATTCAATTTTTACAAGGAACTTGCAAAGGCATATGAGCTAAGGTCATGTCTTGATCTTCAGCCCTTGATCAGGTAAGATCACTCCATTATCTTTTTGTATTCTATTTGTATGTAAATTTCGATATATCAAACAGTGTTTTCTTATGTCTTTCATTGTCAATTACGAGTTTGTGATTAAGTAATTACTCATATATTTATGTCCGTCGTAATGCTTTATTTTATAAAATTTAGCTCTTGTATGTTTTTCTTATTAGGGGGTGTTTGGATATTTGTTAAATAAAATTATGTATGCATATCGAATTTATCATAATTAGACAATGAAACTGTAATTAAACGATGCAAGAGATTGAGTTTAGTATGTGGATCTGCGTATGTTAGTTCGCGATGAACACATAAGAAAACCTATTGTATTGAACACGCTAGTCAAATTGCAAGCATTTTGATAATGTCGAGCTTCACTAACTTTGGTTTAACCTATGCCTTTTCTTTTTACTAATAGAGTCATTTTACATATAATAACATGTAGTTTCGATATAATTGTGTTTTAAGTGCATGTTTTAAATATGTTAGGATATGTTTTGGATTGTTTAGGAAGAGAGAGATGGTAATACTGACCATTACCGAGAGGATATGACTACTTTAATAGTTGCTTACTTTGACCATAATAACCCTGGATCGGTCCTCGCTGAAGCCTCCATCACGTTCAACCGCTAAAATCAGCTCATATATTGACTCGACCAAATAAACAACACGGTGCACCTAGAAAAGCGATGTAGCAGGTTATGTCTGTGAGCATGATGTTTTTTTGTCAACCTCATCAATTTTGCTGAGGTTGTTGAACACTTTTTTAACAACCCAAAGAGTCTTTGAACTGTAGTTCATAATTACATAAATTGTAATTCTCGGAAAAATGGTTGATGTTTACTACAAACAGCTAAGATCACGTGTAACGGCCCCCAAGAAGCATAGATCTCAGAAATTCATATTCAGTGTTTTTATGATTTTAATCACTTAGAGATGGCACTATGGCCTAATGGTTGGTTAAGGGGTTATAACTGGTTCAGGTTAGTCCGACTCATAAATATTTTTGCGTGTTCCGTGATTTCTACCTACATGGACGTATTAAATATGATTAATGAATCAATATTGTTACAGTAGTTTAATGCATGTACTGATATACATATAGCTACATGATGTCAAAATTTTAAAAAATGGTGTTAAAAAGATCAGGTCGAAAAGCGGCTCATTTTGACCCGTCATCATGCCGCTACTTTAAGAAATGTAAAACGGCATTATTACTATTAATATTGAATGTGATTCCCAGGTCTGAACTAAATGATGCAAAATATGTGTTTGACACACCAACGTTGCATGTAGCATTGATGACACGACATACTTTAACCTTCAAAATCTTATATACACAGGTAACTAGGTGATGCACATTTTATGATATCATATGAAAATTTTGACCAACAAAAAAGACCCATTGCTTTTAAATTTCATAAGTTACATTCTTGAACAATTGTTTTATTCAAAATTTACAAATTTACAAAAACTTACGTCTCATAAAAAACCAAACAATCGACAATCTGAAATGTCCCAACCAAGTGCAAATAAAATTAACGTTACCACTACTCATAACAAATGATCATAGATCCATATTACGATTACGCTAATAGACTCATTAGTTGGTATTTGTTTTTTGTTGTTTCCATATGTGTCTATAAGGGCGTACAAAAACGCAGTCCTGGCAACAAACCCTAAAATTTAAACAAAGATCGGACAAACCCGAACACGTTTTTATTCAAGTTTTTAAATTCAATGCTATCCTCTATTTTTTTTGATAACCGGTCTAATTTTTTTAATAATTCGTCCTCAAATTTGCCAGGCTTGAAACTGGAACCAAATGGGTCAAATTAGATCCCAAACTTCAAACGACGTCATTTTGAGATCGAGACGAACCCAAATAACTATTTGGTTTACTGTCCAGGAAACAAACCAACTTGAAAATCTGTACTAGACAAGTTCATATTGGTCCCAAATATCCGCTCAATAATTTTCAACCTGATGCAGACAACTACAAGTGTATGCATGTATTATGGGTGTCTATATGGGGTGCGATGCTTATGGCCTGCCACGATGGTGCAATGAGCTTTGTATGTATATGGTGTAGATCATGATAAGAATAGATAAATGTTGTAATTGCTTTACTAACAGAAAACATATATTGTACAAACAGTACATTAATTTTGTTGAATCACTTGAAACTTTATGTGTTTAATGTATCTGATATGATCACATCCACTTTATTTGTGTTTTAAAGGCATTTAGTTTTTATTTTATTTGATGTGTTTATACTTTATAGGGTAAATGTTCCTAAATGCATAATGTACGTTCGATAAGAAACTCATTCTACATACTCCTACTTTTTAATGGTTATTTCTACTTTACTATACTTGTATTTTTTTCATAATACATAGCTTTAATAGTTTGTTAAGGGTATCTTAGTCATTTCTCACATCTTCATCTTCTACCTCCCAACACCATAATTTCCGGCCAAATTATATGTTGTAAAGTGAAAAAAATGAAGAAATCCGACATGCTTTCATCGCCGGAAATTCTATGTGTTAAAGTGAAAAAAAGTTAGGAATGCAGTTTATCATTAACAACTGTTCCGATGGTTTCTGTTTATTTTTAATCAGTTATTGGGCAAAACGGTTGCTGCAATTTTGTTAAATATCGTTGGGCATATTTCACTCTTTGCGACTTACTAAGTATCTTTGGGGTTTGTTTTTTATGTTTTTCTCGTGATACAAAACTAAAGTACTAAGCTGCTAAAAAATACCGTAAGTAATTCCGGAAATAGCGTTTGGATTTGCTTATTTATGTATGAAAAGCATTATACTCGAAAAAGAAATAACCTGTAGGAAAATTTTAGTCAAATTCAATTATAAAACGTAAGTAATTTGGCCGAAAATTATGGTGTTGGGAGGTAGAAGATGAAGATGTGCAAAATGACTAAAATACCTCTTAACAAACTATTAAAGCTATGTATTATGAAAAAAATACAAAGTTTAGTAAGAAGAATAACCATAAAAAAAGTAGAGTAGTAGAATGAGTTCGGATCGAAAGTATATTAAGGCATTTTATGGACTTTACCCTACTTTTAATGTATAATTGTAAATATTAGTGATTTAGGAAATCGCCTATGCTCTCAGGAAGGTGAGAGGCATTTGGAAGATGTTTTGGTCGATAGGCAATTCCTTATACCCGTTTCTTTAGAGGTGCAGGGGGTACCACTACACCCGCCTAAGAATAGCCATTCCAATGGTCAAGGTCGATGACCTGCAAGTCAGCAAAGTTCATTTTGGATTTGCTTGAGAATACTGAAAGTAACGCTAAGATACGTTGTCACACACTCTGCAATTGCTGTTTATTCGAAGCATGTCCTGTTTGCTTATAATGAGCTATTTAGGGATTTTAGGCTGTATTTTTTAAGTTAACGAGTCATGTGGGTAGAATGAAACTTTACCCACATATTAAAGGAAGTCATGTTGGTCAATAATCACATACATAAAATAATAACTGTAATAAAAATTATCTATGTGGTTTAGATAGTTATTTCTACGATTCTTATTCTATATCCTTGATACCCTATGTTATAGTACCAGATAATTAGCTGGTATTTAGATTTGTATTTAATGTTTGAAGTTTTGAAAATGAGTTGTACAAGTGTTATAATTTTTTTGATTATATAAGGATTACATAAATTATCTCTAAATATTCAAATAATGTTATTGTTGTGCGGTTCACCTTTTAGATTGATTCATTCATATAAAAGATTTAACTTTTATATATACATATACTTAAAAATTGGGTTCTTTATGTTTGGTTTCGTATCTATTTGTTAGCTTTTAGATTTAATGCGTTTGTTAACCTTGCCAAGCATTGAACTTAGCAAACACCAAAACTTTGTTTGATTTTAATTCCACTGGTTTAATGGATGGGAAGAAAATTAAATCATGAAGTGTTAAAAAGATCATGCAACATAGTGACTCTCGCATGATGTATAATGCTTCTTATTCTTCTGAATGTTGATATGATGGGTCAAGTGATTAGTTTCGAATAGCTTGCAACAAAAAAATTATTATACCACACGTATTATTATTATTAATTAAGGTTCTCAGCAATATGATTGAAATTGTTTATTAGGTTTGGTACGTTTATTTTGAAACCTATAACGCATGTTTTTGCAGTAATACAAACTCATGAGGTTGGAACTTTGGAGGTTTGATGAGTTGAAGCTATTTCGGTGTGGGTACAAGCTTTGATTGGCCTTATTGGATTTTTCTTTCTACCACTCTTTAACAGGTATCAAAATATATACACTAATGAAATGTTGCATTCAACATCATTGATGGTACGGGTACCTAAAAAGGGAGTTCCAGGAGATACTATTATTACTTTAAAGTTTAAAGTTTCATGTGGTTAGTTTATATGTGTAAGCTTGATGATGATATTTTGTGGTTCCTTTCTTCCACTCTCTAACATGCCATTTTGTTATGCCGAGAAACACATTTAAAGTTTCATGTGGTTAGTTTATATGTGTAAGCTTGATGATGATATTTTGTTCAACTCCATGTTGTACATAATTAAGTAACTATTTGGGAAATCGATGGGGCCTACCTTGGTATAATAGGGATTCTACATAACCTAAAAAGCGATGACGTCAAAGTCAAAATTGCATGTAGTTGTGTTGATGATAAATAATGGTGATATAGATGATAAGGTCTTAATGTTAATATTTGTGGGGAGTAGAAACCAAAATTAATATGGATAGGTTGCTAATTATGAAAGATAATTTAGTTCATGTTGTCTAATAAGTGTGGTTGGCTGCTCTCGAAGTTAGCAGTAGCAATGAGGAATGACGTTACTAGAAAAGGGTTCCGTAAATGTTTATGAAAAAAATATAGTAGTAAAGATGGTGGTGATTCCCAGCACCGTATGTATTTTATCTTGATTGCAGCCATATATATCAACCATTAATTGTACTGATTTCATTGATTCGTTACTAAAACAATTGTGTAAGTCTTAAGAGTAGGAAGTATTTTTCCACTCCATCTAAGATAGCTATGTCATCGCCTAAGTCTGTTGACCAGAAGAGATGAAATGTAGCCTGTTAAGTATTGTTTCAAGATGGGGTGTGTGTCTGTCGCGGTGGTAAGAAATACCTCAAAAACAGGTTGGCAGGTGTGTCCTTGTGTTAATCTCTTGTGCGATGTTGTGATTAGATTAAGCAAAAAATGAAAGGTGAGAATGAATTATTAAGATTGGTAGATGGTGGTTCACCCATCCGCAATCCACCTTCTGTAAGAGGATGCCCAACTTGCATCCTTAATTGCTCTTAACATTTTAAAGTAATTCAAGGTTTATCTAATTTTCTGTTTGGTCGTCAGTTCATAGTAACCTCTATTATATTTATCTAATTATCTGTAAATTCTTAAATTTCACAGAAAATCGTGAGGCAATCTTCAGTAAATAGAATCAGAAGTAATAAGAGAGCATTGGTTACAACATTGGATGATCTTTATGCCAAAATTCCATGTGCGTAATGGCAAATTGCATATCCTCGCCATGGTGTGGATGAAAATTTCAAGGAAAGTGACTTGACCAGTTATGAATAGTAAGCTTTGTGTTTTAAGTATTGTATCGGTACGTCGACGAATGTGCGCTCACGGTGATAGCTAATTTATTGTGACTTACTAATGATTGTTGCTATATTGGGCTTGCTAGAAGTACAATGGTCTTTGATTTGAAAACAAGAACACATAAGATAAATGATATTTGGAACTCTGAGTTGGTGGTTAATTGATGAAGACACATCTTTACTTAAGATTATATGTGCATCGCCATTTTACAAGCACATTTCTACAATCTTGATCATTCAATTGAACCTTTTGGCAATATTTGCTTCATCCCTAACATTTTCATGTATTGTGAACAGTCATGACCAGAATTGGAGATACAAAATTAAACTATTAGTTTTTTTTATAGATAAAAATACATTATTCAAAAATTTAGAAGAAACCCCATGCGTGCACGGGGATTATAACTAGTTACTCATACTAGTATTAATACCATGTGTAGTATTATATATATTTCTATTAAAAAGGATGATTTTATGAAATACCCAAAAAAAGATAAAAAGTTTACTTTCCGTCTCAAATTAAATGTTTGTCCACATCCTATTATTTTGATTCAAATCAGAATACACATTCTATGGTACGGTCGTTGATGTTTTCATTCCATTTAAGAGGTCTAGATCAGGTAAGCGCTTCGCCTTTGTTCGTTTTATTAATGTCATTAACTTACAACGTTTGGTGGAGAACCTATGTACGATTTGGATTGGGCGATATCATTTACATGCGAATTTTGTGAGGTTGAAAGGCTACAAAAAACCAAGACTTCTATTCAAAAGGACAAATATGGAACTTCAAAACCTCGTATGGTTTCTGGTCCTTAAAGATGGAAACCAATCAGATAACTCTAAGCCAGCCTTGGTTCTTGATGAATCTTGTATTAAGGAGCACGATTTCGACATTTCCCTCATTGGAAAGGTAAAAGATGTTTCTGCTATTTCTAACCTACCTATCATTCTTTCTAAATAAGGTTTTCAAAATGTCAAGCTTTCATATCTTGAAGAGATGTGGGTTCTCTTAGAGTTGGATTCTATTGCATCTAAAGAAAATTTCTTATCATATTGGGTTGTCTCATGGTTCACTACTATGAAACAAGTGACTAACTCATTTGTAAAGTGACGAAAGGATATGTTGGGTATCGATTGAGGGGCTCCCTATCAAAAGCATGGACTCCGACTCTTTTTCGAAAGATTGCAATCATTGTGATGTTGGAGTTTGTGGAGTGAAAGACTCGATTCAAAATCTTTGTCATGTAAGCATTTGTGTTTAAAAATGAAGATAGATGAGATTATCAATGAAAGGCGGAAAATCATAGTACAAGGTAAAGTATTCTAGATTCATGCTAAGGAATTGTACGCTTAGGTTCCAAATTTTCAAGAAGACATGCAAGATGATCTTTCCTCTGATGAGGAATCCCAAGATGATGTTGCTGAGAATAAAGCTGATAAAAACGAAATCAATGAGGTAAGTGATGTTGATAGAGTCTCGGAATCTAGTTTCACGCATGTCAATGATCTCGTTCATGAAGACATCAATCACAGCAAAACAAGAGAGGTGATAACACAATCGAAGGATCCTTTATATTAAGATTTTTTAAATGGCCACACGATAAGGCAAGTAGTGCAGACCGAAATAACCCCTGGGTTTTTAACCCCGGTTAACAATGAACACAAAAAAAATAGGATGAAAATAATACAAGATGCAAAGAACAGGTTTAATCTCTCCTCAAACAACTTAAAGAATGAAAAATGAATCGTGGTTTCATCACAACAAACACAATACTTGCACAGAAAAGTAATGAAATCTAACTTCAAGCTCAAATAAGGGATACCAAATCAACTCCGTGATCACTTATCATCGTAGTCCGAATCTTTAGCCGTTTGTTATTTTAGTGAATCTTATTCGGATCGTTTTTAGTGTTATGTATCGTGTTTGTTGTGTTGTTGTTCAAGAATGTCATTAAACTAGACAAATGTTGTGTTTGAATGTCGTCAACGGATCTACATTTGTCTAATTAAACTTGTCGTGATAGCATTTTATTCCCGGCTTAATCCAAAAATGATGTCTATTTAACTAATTTATACAAAAATTCGTGTATAAGATTGGTTAAATTTTAGGATTATAAATCAATCCAGTCCATTTTTCTTTTTAAATCTCGGCCCATTATTTATTCATAGTAATAACCAACCACCAGCCCAACACTTGTTAAAAAAAACATCGGCCCAATAGTTTAAGACAAAAAACTCGTGTCCAACATTATTTGTAGAACATCCGGTCCATCACAAATCCCACTCTTAAATATACTATCCCCATAATTAGGGCAACACAATCCATAATCTTATTTATAACCGCCTCCATCTGCTCCCTTTTCTTTCTTTTTGCACGCAGTGAAAGAACATCTCCAAAAGGAAAAACTTATCTCCATCCAACTGGCCCCATCATTCGATTGAATAAAACCACATCAACCATTCATCAATTAATCATTCATCGATAAAAATCATAACCGTACACCCCCTTTTATCTGATTCATCATTACTCCTTGAAGAAAAATAGAAGACTAGAGGCTTCAAGATCCTTTGGAGTGTCTCAAGTAGGGTCGTATGAGGTTTTATTTGAGTCTTATAACGACATAAAGATTGACTATAACATACTTGTTATAAGTATTTCTTTTGAAGTTGAATATTGAAGAAGGTTGCATCCTAAGAGGCTGTTGTATAGATCGCCCCACCAAAGTGTATAGTTTGCCTAGCCTTAAACTGGTATAAGTCGCCCATCTTATATGGTATAATTTTCCCTAAGGCCCTCGTATAATTTGCCCCACTTTGGCAGATGTATAGATCGCCCCTTTGGGTGGTATAAATTGCCTAGGCACTTTTTGTGGTCCACAAAAAATCAAAAACTAGATCCTGAAATTTCAGATATGTGTTTTCTTCATCTTTTTTTCAAACTGCCACGAAGAAACTTATAAAAAATGAGCTTGAAAATTTGGTCTTTTAAGCACAAATATTAGACAGATTTAAACCAGATTGATGATAGAAATATATAAGAACATATATAACTTGTTCATAACTTTTTCACAAGAAAAAAAACACAAAAAAAATAAATGAACAGTAACCAAGACGATGAACAGTAACTAGAATGAACAGTACCGGGACAACATTGAACAGTAACCAAGACAACAAAACATATGATACGGTACACCCCTGCAGCTCTGATGCCAATTTTAAGTAATAAGATATCACTAATAAAAGACAATGATCCGGAGGTCAGGGAGGATGAAACAAATGTTTAGCCATATTATTGATGAGAGAAAAAGATAGAGAGAAGAAGTGTGTGTCTAGAGAGAGAAAATCAAGAACACACACACTTTACAAAATGAATCCTCACCCCTCCATGGAAGTATGGAGGGGGTATTTATAGTCCAAACACAACTAAACTATACTAACTAGTCTAATCTAATCCCTGCGTGTTTGACTATTTATGAACTAATGTAATTTCGTGTAAGTCAACATATTTTAAGGCTAACAATGAAGCAAGCTTTGTTATAATTATTCCCATATACCATCCTTTTCCTTTGATGGTATTTACAATGAGCCTGCACATGATCAAAACTCCGACAAATGAAGCAAGCTTTGTTATACATCACAAAATCACTTCCTAGTTGATTGGATTTATGTTCATTCCACTTTCTTTGATTTCCCTTAGGACTTTGTGATCTATACATCTCAGCATACCTAACTAACTTTTTAACTGGTTTTTCATGATTTTTAGGTTTGACAAACTCTATCTTTTTATCAACAAGAAAACAGTTTCTTTATCAACATTAAGTGGAGACTCAACAAAGCTACTTGTGTCTTTTGATACTTGTTCTTTTACCAAAGAGTCATCAGAATTTTCCTTAGAATCATCTGATTTTTTTATCACAACCAATGTTAGACTCTTGCTTACTATCCTCAGAACCGTAACTTTTGAATTCAGGCTCTTTGAATTCATCAAGACCAAAATAAGACAAATCAAGATTTTTAGGTCGATTATAGATTAAAGGATGAGGTTTTGTCAGTTATCTGACTCTCTAACAACTTGTTTATGCTCTTTGAGGCATTATCAAATTTCTCAATCTTAAATTCAATGCCCTCTTTTTCTTGCTTAACTTTTTTAAACTCACTTTTAAGCACATTTATTTCATAATCTTTGCAAGCTACTTCCTTTTTAAGAACTGCAACTTCTTCACTAAAAAGAACCTCCTTCTTTCTATATGTGATAAGTTGTTCTTCTATAGTTGCTAAACCTCTTTATAAGTAGTTGGTGTAAATTCAGTTTGATTAAGCTTAACAATCAAATCATCACACTATTTCTTAAGAGTTTCATAGTTTTTCAGACAAGTTTTAGAGCAAGTTTTATCATTGTATACCTTAGAGTCTGAAAACGCCATTAGAGCCATGTTTGTCTAAACCTGGTATTCTGCCATATCACCCTAGTCAAAACCTACACCATCTATAGCTAACATTGCCTTTGAAGATGTGTCTTCATTGTTTCCATGCTTCCTAGTATTGTCTTGATTTTTGAACGGGCCCTCTTTGTTCCTTGGTGCTCTACACTCCTTGGCAAAGTGTCCCATCTTGTGACAGTTGAAACACTCTACCTTGGATTTATCATACCTAGCAGTATCATTAGCATTAATGAAAATTTTCTTGCATGTCCTCTGATAGTACCTCTTTGCCCTCATACTTAACAGAGAAAGCTGCCACTTCAAATCCATTGCTTATAGATCATCTTCATGAATTTGCTCTAAGTCCTGCTATAGGAGATTAGAACCATTAGGATTCTCAACCATGAAAGCATACACAACATTATCACTGAAGCTAGCAGTACTAACTTGAGGACTAGCAGTGTTAACATTAACTTCATATGCAGGTTTAGCAGTATTAACATCGTTAGCACTGCTAGTGCTTGGAGCAGTCATAAAAGCTAAGTTTTGAGCACCACTACTTGCACCAATAGATTTCTTTACACTTTGTTCAACAATTTTAAAGTTGTTGTACAAATCATCGATGCTCATTGTTTCAATTTCAGCCTTATTCATCCAGACTACAACATGAGTATTCCACTCAGGGGGCAAGCTTGTCAAAAAATTTGAATTTAAGTCTTCTTGAGTGATGACTACACCCAAAATTGCAAGCCTACTAACAATCTTCTAGAGCCTGTTAAAGATAGAGTCAAGAGACTCTGTGCTTGATGCACTAAAATTTTCATATTGTTGCTTCAAAAGTGTCTTCTGTGTTTTCTTAGTGGCTTCATTACCTCCAAATCGTGTTTTGATAGCAGCAAACATTGTTTTAGCATCATTGTACTGACTGAAAGTAAGTTGATGTTCATTGGGAAGAGCCATGAGTAGCAAGCTTCTAGCCTTCACATCATTCTTCTTGTTGGTCTTTTCTTTAGCAGTTACAGGTACTGACATCTTTGTAACTGAAGTACCATTCTCTTGTGCTGTTTGTGGTACAGATACCCATGAGTTACCATTCTCTATGACCTCCCATAGAGCATAGTCTTGTACCTGGAAGTATTGCTTGATTCTTATCACCCACATCTCATACTCACCTAGTTTGAGTATGGGTAGCTTAGCAGTAGTATTACTCTGTGCAGATTCAAATTCCATAACTTCTAGATCAAAGTTTCAAAACACAAGGCTCTGATACCACTTGTTGATCCCAACTAGATCTTGCAAACCTTGTAAAAGGGTTAGTTGTATTGAATAGATTCACGACAACTATGCTAGAAACTTTGTTGATACTAAGAGTATGCGGAATCTACTCTTTAGTACTTAGAAGAATATGAATGTAATAGTAAACTGTGATGCAGTAGAATGAATGAACAATGAATATAACTAAAAAGCTTCAATATTATTTTGATGAATAATACGAGTACTCTGTCTAGTACTAGGGTTTACAATCTTGAAGCTATGAATGTGTCTATCGAGATGTGTTTACAACCATAACCTAAGATCTCCTTTTATACACCAAGGAGTCCTTTACAAGATACAAATCTTCTAAACTTATATTAGATACCTAAGTGTCTTCTAATTATATAAGATATACACAATAAGTTCATACATATCACTTCACACATCTTTATCATTCTCTGACAGTTGTAATCTTCATGCAGCAGTACTAAGTTTAGTACTGGCAATACTAACTTTCTTCTAGCAGTACTAACCTAGTTAGTATTGGTAGTTATATTCTGAGCAGTATTAAGTTCTTGGACTAGAAGTACTAACTTGTGAAGATTTATTCCCAACATGGGTCCTAGACCAAAACATATAATGGTAAATAACGTTAAAATTCCCGTTGCTAGTGATGATGAGGTTAAGCGTTTTTATAAACCTTCTTCCAAACCCAGAGTTGGATTTACAAAACTAGATTCTAGGTCAAAAACTCCACCTCCTAGGATAATTAATAATTCTCGTCCTTGGTCTAAAACACCGCAAACAAAAAGAAATTTTGGTCGACAAAATTGTCTAAATGGTTTTTCTTTAACTTGGAATAACTTCCAACAACAAATTCATATTCCATGGGGAATTTTTCCTCCACTTCTACATCCCAACCAAATGCAACAAATGCAAAGGATGTTTAATACTAACAATTTTAGACCCTTAAGATATTGGGGACCAAATGCTTGAGTTGTTATGTTATATAAATAGATATGCCCTGGACTTGATTTGGAGCCCGACAAGTGGATCAAAGATAGTAGATGCACTAAATACATGACGGTCAACCGAAAGCTTTTCTTTACCTACAAGGCATATAATCGAGGTAACGTTATTTTTGGTAGTAATCTACGTGGTAACATCATTGGCAAAGGTACAATTTCTCATGACTCCCTAAATATTGCAAATGTTGAACATGTATATAATTTAGGATTTAATTTGCTAAGTTTTAGTCAAATATGTTATAATAAGTGTAAGGTAATATTTTCCGAACATGATAGTGATATTACTAAGGATGGAAAGGTCATAGGTAAAGGTATTAGGAAAAGCGGCTTATACGTGATGAAATTAGGAAAGAAGCCAAAGTAGAGTTTTCATCAATCATTATTAGACAAATTTTTTTATTCAATCCTTTGTATCTAAGAAACTAGTTAGAAATTTACCCAAACTTAAGTTTGATCAACATTTATGTGATGCTTGTAAATTTGGAAAATAACCTCACGCTAGTCACAAAGCTAAGAATATGGTCACAACAACTAGATGCTTAGAACTCCTTCACATGGATCTCTTCGGTACATCTGCCATGCGGAGTTACGAAGGAAACCTCGACACCTTAGTAATAGTATATGACTATTCTAGGTATACATGGACAAGATTTCTTAAAACCAAAACCGAGGCTTTCAAGCATTTTGAAATATTTAGTAAGAAAATTCAAAACCAACTAGGATGTCCAACGGTGTCAATTAGGACGGACCACAGTAGGGAATTTAATAATGAAGTGCAATTTGGAGAGTTTTGTAATGCCAATGATATTACATATAACTTCTCGACTCTACGCACTCCACAATCAAAAGGCGTGGTAGAAAGGAAAAATAGGACTCTATAAGAAATGAGTAGAACAATGTGAGATGAACAACCGTGGCCATAAAAGTTTTGGTGTAACACGGTAGATACATCAACCTACATACTCAAACAAATCTTAATTAGAGCCATCTTAGAAAACACACCATATGAACTCTTGAGAGGTAGGAAACCTACTCTTGATTACTTCAAAGTGTTTGGAAGCAAGTGCTTCATCAAAGACTACCTCGCCAAGTTTGACTAAAGTCATACGAAGGTTTTTTCTTAGGTTACTCCCAAAATAGTAAAGCCTACATTATTCTAATATATATGAATCGCAACTTTTTTTTCAATTTTTTAAGTGGGTATTAATTTTATTTGAAATTTTTGGCATCTTCGGCCCTAATTTTGTCTAACTTAAAGGTTGAATTACGCAAAACTTAAAACACAAAAGTTGTAGTTTTTTGGCTATTCTTTATCCGGAAATTTGAATCACTCATATCCGATATGATATGAGTGAGATATCGCATTTTGAAAATGACGTTTTAAACATATTTAATGCACAAAAAGTGTTTGATAAAATACCTAATAAAGTTTTCCCTTATAAAAGTTCATTTAAATGCACTAATTGGTGTACACAATAGATTTTTAGTTATTTTTAGTTATTTGATAAACTGATGAACAACACTAACTAATGAACAAGACTTTTTATTGATGAACAAACCTTTTTATTGATAAACAACACTTACTATTGATGAACAACAATTTTTATTTATGAACAACATGTAGATTGATGTTGTCTTGTTTATCGGTTAGTCAGTTAGTGTTGTTCATCAATTCATCAACAAGACTGATGAACTGATGAACAAGAATGACTGATGAACACTTATAAACAACATGTAGATTGATGTTGTTGATGTGTTCGTGTGTGGTGTTTAAATTATGATTTTAGTTTAAATTATATTTTGTCGACCTAACCAAAAACAACACGTTATAGGCAATGTACCCGTCATAAGGTTCGTGGTAAGTGGGGAGTGCTCACTAAAGCGGAGGACAACTTTTAAATTTAATTAATACTTTGGTTTTTCTAATCTAAGTTATTCTAATCTATGCTAAACCTATGTTAATCCTAAATCTAATGGATAAGGGGGGGGTTCAGCCTGAGAGACTGGCACGGGTTTGGTGGTGACTAAAACCAATTCAAGACACTAAAACTAACACGCAGAGCAAATAAACCAAGATAAAAGAGCTGTTCTAGCCAAATAATAAGAAAACGTGTATAACCATTATTAATCCAATCAGAATGTTGGTTTGTTTATTAGTGCAATGATTACTTATCTCGAAGCGGCATATCATTCTTAAGACTTAGGCGTTACTTCTTCCTAAGACCTAGACACGTAGAATTCTGTCATAATTAAACGCATCCGCATAAAGCATCCTTATTTGCTGATTATAATCTATCTTAGGGATTAAGGCAATTGTGATCTTGTTAAACCCTAGCTCATAGAGACTTTACCCACTTACTGCTTAATGGCAATTCATACACTAGTAGTCCACTAACCAAGTCTTTACCAATTGATTAGAACGTACTCGTTGATACCAAGGTCACCTTATGGCCAACTAAGCTCACAATCTAAGGGTGAAGATAGGTCATTAATTGTGATCCTATTGGTCTAGATGTATAAATCACTATATGGAGAGCTATCCTAGTATCTAGATTACTTGGTCCGTATCACTAGATCCAGTTGAATGATAGGTCGCATACAAAAGCACGTAAACAAGTATGATGATAAACATAAACAAGCAATTCAACGATAAATTAAGAAATCAAGATAAACAAACCAAATATTAAGATCTTCATAACAATGGCTAATACCCGAAGGTATTAGCCTTCAAACGTCATATTTAATACAAAAGTAATGATTTAGCTAAGGTAAACTAACCGAGTTAACAATGATACGCAAAAACTATATGAATTACAAGAGTATAAGAAATTACACGTTGTCTCCTATGGAATGAATCGCGTTGCTCAACCTCTTCTGCTCTTTTTCTCCTCTAAAAAAAAAAAAAAAAAAAAAAAAAAAAGTAAAAAAAAAAAAATCGATTTTTATGGTTTAAAATTCGAGAATATGATTTTGCACACATACAACTCGTTTTGATTTTCTATGTAAAGGTCTGAGTCAGGTTCGATAACGGCGTTTCCAATGTCTTGGATACGCTATATGGGGTTTCTTAGAGTAAGGACCACGTTTGATATCTTCCAGAATATTTTATTCCAAATAGCTTAATACGCGTATTGCCTCTCTGGATACGGCGTATTGATCTTGTTTCCTTCGTGGTCTTTTGTGAAGTGCAGGCACAGATACGCCTTATCTTCCTTGATGGATACGGCGTATTGGTTGTCAGAATAATAATCTTCAAATATATCTTCGTTTAAGCTCTAGAATGCGTGCCTTTTAGTCAATCTTCACCAAGTACTCCATAATTACTGTAATTCTCAAATATGAACGATTAAGTAACAATTTTTTACAATAATTATACAAAATGGGTCAATTACATGGGATAAAAAAGATGCTATAAAATAGACGTTATGATATCATTAAATATCCCGTCACTTGAATCCTACTTGTCCTCAAGTAGCTTTTAGAAGTTTATAAAAATATACCCCTAAGGATTTTTCCGTTTAAGCATTTATTCAATCTATTACAAGTACACAACCAAACACCTCACGAAATAGAAAGATGAAAACACTCAAATCACTCAACTAATCTATGTGGTAACATGTAACTAATTCGCTCAATTGCTCGATCATGATGAGTATTCTATCATAGGCTTGGCAAGGATACATTCTCCACCACTAGAGCTAAGGAGTAACAAGTTTATAAAGGTAAAATGGGTTTTATTATAAAGCTTAGGTTGATCATTCTACAATCTTCCCACACGGAAAGTAGGGCCTACACCAACAGGCAGCTGAAGCAACTTACACATGGTCGCAAACGACAGGATACATGAGTGTTTTCGATCCACAATCCTCATTCGAGTTTAACCAAGGGTTAGGATGAAGAATGATATAGGGTAGGGATCTTCTAACTTTCACCAATAGTAATAAACCAACAAGGCAGCTGAGACATGCATACATGGCCGTAATGACGGAATAGACATGCATGCTCGTACACATCCTCATTCGCGTAAAACCCATGGTTAATGATTAGGAAAGGGAAATAAATTGTTGTTAAATAAAAAATTACGAAACAAATAGACTAAGTCTAAGATATAAGTTGCTAGACACTTTTTCCTGACCGTTACCATGATTAAGACACAACTATTTACAAACGTCTTGATCATTGATAAAAAACAACAACCTAAGTTGGCGTTCCCGTAACGGTCAACTTCCCAATCATCCCATACTTTACAAACTTTTACAAGACAAGTGGCGATATCTACCACTTTATACAATACTCTACATCGTTGACTTTTAAGATGTATCAACGAATAATCGATCCTTCATATAATTCCTTCGGTCTAAGCTCTTGCGATTATCTCCAAACTTTCCTTCTCTTTTTTGTTGCGATTTTTCTAATTTTTTTGATTTTTTTGCTAACACTATACTACGAAACTCGGTGTAATTTCACCATCTTCACGATCATAATAACTCCGGATAATTCCTTCGGTAATTCTTCTTCTTCGAACGTACCAATAATTGCGTTGGTAGTAAAAATACATGAGTTTTGACTACTTTATACATTCTCATTTGCAATGTGCAAATTTCTTCCCAACCGTACCAAAGATAGAAAATTGACACAAGACTCGGGAAATACATACTTTACACTTTAAGCAACTAGCAACTGATAAATGGACATAATCTAACAGGGTAGGCTAAGGTGTAAAGGTGTAACGAAATAGATAGTTGGTGTAATTCCTAAAGGATTGGCTCTACGGTTGTTCTAGGGGTATCTTACTCTAAAGATGAGAGTAAACAAAGGGTTTAACAGGATTTAACTAACCAGTGCAGTTAATTAAATAAAACAACCGATGTATAGGCTTTTGGGTGTAATCCTAAAAATTTACCAATTTAAACAAGTTACTCCATCTAAATCCATAGTACTCATTATTGTGGTCTCGAATAGATATACCAAGCCAAGTTCTAAAGTCTACAACATCACCGGCACACTCATATTTTTGTGGAATTTGGGTAAACATTTAGAAACGGATAAGGTTAAATCCTCACAATATCTAACAAGGGTTATTGTGTTGGTTACGTATCAAGTAATTTCATAAAAGTATGTTTGAATTTTTTTTTTAAATTGAGCATAATTTAAGCATTTTAGTGTGAAAAATAGGACAAATATCATTCTAATTCCCATCCCCCACTTGAATTATACAACGTCCTCGTTGTATAGATAAAACATTAAATACGGGAATTAAAAAGAATTAGAATGAGAAACTCCCCTGATATTTGCTTGGTAGATTCTCCATGTTGAGTTTATGAGCAAGGATGTGTTGAACAGCCGTCTTGAAGTTTCAAGACTCCAACACTTCAAAATTTCCAGATCGTAGATTCTCCACCAACATTGTCGATTTCTTTTCTGCGAGGTCCTGTGCAAATTATAAAAAAAAACAATGCATTCCTATCTTGGTACCTACGGTTAATTTAAACTAAACTAAATACTAAATACGGGTCAGTCTGTTGAATACGCCGTATCATGTGCATGAATACGCCGTATTGACAGAACTGACAATAATGTTTTTAAAGTGCATAAAAATAAAGGACTGATAACGTCCAGACAATCAATACGCCGTATGGTATGGAGCGGATACGCCGTATTGATGTCTGGGAAGACAGACTCGATAAAAATAAATAACAATCTGGGTTGTCTCCCGGGAAGCACTTTTATTTCAGCTAGTCTTTAAGTTAGACTTTTTTCCAGCTTCCTTCACGTTGTATCTTCTTTGAATTCCACCACTTCTTTATCTTCTGCATCAGTATGTTCATCGTGGTACTTCTTTACCCTTTGTCTGTTGACTTTGAAGCTGATTCCGTTTCTATCGATGATCTCTATGGTTCCATACAGATACCAGTCTTTACCACATTTGACCCGTACCACCTTGATTTGAGCTTACCCGGATGCATCTTAAATCTAGAGTTAAATAGCATACATTGTCTCCACTTGAAGTTCTTATCCCGCACGGAAGCCTAGAGTCTGCCATTTCTTCATTTTTTCCTTGTAGATCTGGGTGTTTTCGTACGCTCCATCTCTCAATTCCATAAATTCATTAAGTTCCATGAAACGGTTCTTTGTTGCAGCTGTGAGATCCATATTACATTGTTTTAGCGCCCAATATGCTTTATGTTCGATCTCCACAGGCAAGTGATAAGCTTTTCCATAAACCAATCTAAGAGGAGTGCATCCAGTAGGTGTTTTGTAGGCGGTTCTGAATGCCCATAACGCATCGTCGAGTTTTTTGGACCAATTCTTTGGATTATATCCAAATACGTTTAATAGCCCAATTGTTACTTCGGTTATGGCCAATTGTTTGAAGGTGATATGCTGTTTGTAACACCCCTAAATCAAGTTACAGCGGAATGTTAATATCCTTAAAAAAAAAAAGGGCGTTACTTCATTGATCAATACACAAGATATAGAACGACCACTAATCGTTCTTTTAAAAAGGATAACATTAATTTAACAAAATACTTGTTCATTACATAAGCTCATGGCTTCAAATTGTTCGACAATATAAGTAAAGATTTTGGTTTATAACAAATGTTCCCAAAATGTAATACGACCCAAATCTTTAGTATTGACTCTCTTCAAAGAATGACCCCCAATGTATCTGGGCACCTCGTGCCTTATTGACCTGAGAAAACATGCTTAAAACGTCAACATAAAGTTGGTGAATTCATAGGTTTATGTAAATCAATAGTAGGACCGCAAGATTTCCAAGTATATGATTAAGCAACAGATGCAAACATCATAAAAAGTAATTACGTTTTCCTAAGCTTATGACACTAAAGCTCGACGTGTATGAATGCAATAAATTGCCAACATTGCCCGTGAATGATGTTCTAACCCGCAACATCCCAAATCCGACATGGTATACGTTTGTTGTCTGGCAAACCGGCACAGTGAGCGCTACTCACCCAAACGGGGATGTCAATCCCAAATAGATCTATTTATAACATTCGCGCTCACAATCTAGTAATTGACAGTTCATGATAAAGGGCTCAGTGGGTTATCGCTACTTAGGCAAACACGTAATCATAGTATAAAATGTACACTTGCATCCAATTTGTAAAACAAAGCATGTTCTCACCCCAAAAGATGTAAATCATTTAAATAATTGTAAAACATGGAGCTATGAACTCACCTTAGTAAGTAGTCCTCTGAAAATGGTAAATATATCCAAGTATGGCAATGAATCACACCGTTAAATACCTAAGTAAATACGGTCAGTCATAGTCTACAAGTTTAGGCTAACGACTTAATGCATAAACTACAAAAGTTTGCTAGATTATATATATTGTTATCACTTGTGTGGTGATGCACTTGTTTATTGTATTTGTATTTACTTGATGGCTCTTGAAAAGGTATACGATTTCACACGGTCAAGCATATGTATAACGTTATTAATAAATATACGTATTTATTAAGTCGTGGTTTAACTCGTATAATATCCGGATAATATTATAACTCGTCTGATTCACTAAGTGTTTATAAAATCACTTCCGTTCATAAAATACCCTTAGGTTTTCTATAATTACCAAATCAGTCCCTATGTTTATGAAAATATAACATTTACATTTTAAACCCTTAGGTTTCTATATTTGCACTTTTAGTCCTTTAACTTTGCAACAATTACACTTTAGGTCCTTATGTTCTCAAAACAGTCCTTTAAGTTTCATACTTGACAGAAACAGTCCCTGGAATTTATAGAAATAGTTTTTGGCAGTTTTAACCTTTAACTTTGCAATTTGACACTTTTAGTCCCTTAACTTTGTAAAAATCACATTTTAAGTCCAAATGAGTTCTAACAAGTGGCAATTGGTTTTATTAGCTCCAATAAGCTACACAAGCTGGATGAGCTTATTTTGGCTTATTGGACCTATTGGCTCGTTAAAGGCCCATTAAGCAAAATAATATCCCAATCTAGTTTTCAAGAGCACATAATCCTTCATTAAGCTTATTTAATTATAACAAACTGTTTGGCTGAAAAATAAGCTCGGGTGAGCTTATTTGAGCTTATTCGAGCTTGTTGGGCTTGTTAGCCCATCAACTCTAAACCGAAAGTTACAAAAAAAGGTTTCTCATATGATCCCTCTTATTTTCTTATCTCATTAAGCACTTAAGGCCTATTTACTGTTTGGCTTATTCAATAAGTAAATAAGCTCATTAATGGGCTTTTGGGCCCATTAAGAGTTCGATAAGCCCCTTAAGCCTTTAGGCTTATTCACTTAAGGTCCATTAGCTATTTTCTAAGTCCATTAAGCCTATTAAACTGTATGAGCTCACCAATAAGATATTTAAGCTTATTGTGGCTTATTGGACTTGAATTGGCTACGGTAATGGGTTGTCGAGCCCAACAAGGGTCCGGTTTGGTTTCTATGGTGTATTAAGGTTCGTGAAATTTCAATAAGCATATTTAGCCCCTTAATAAGCTCGTGGAGCTTATTAATAAGCTGTTGACTCTACCTCCATGGCATGTTGCGCCTGTTGGGCCCCATAGTGGGCTGTCAAGCCCAATGTGACTCGAAAGTGGCCATTTGGCTTACCTATTAGTTTCTAGGACTTTTATCCTTTTGATAAGCACTCGATAAGCAATTATTACTCGTGTTTCACTACATGCATCCGTCTTATTAGCTCTTACATTCGTTCCCAAGCCGAGACATCACATTTCTATAGAAAGTTAACGTATAGTTTTCTTGTATTTTGTACAAATGAGCAATTAATCACAATGGTTCCCATTATAGTAATTTAGTGAACCCATTTAAGACCTAGCTTGATATTTAAATAAGTTTTCTACATGTTACACATGTTAGCACCACACAAGACCGTTTGTACACATAATATATGCGTGAAACATGCATGGGTTGAACCATGCACGTTCATGCTCACGTAGGTTGGTTAATAACCAATTTACGTGACTCATATAACTAGTTAGGAAGAACAACGAATGAGATATGATATGTAAGGCTTAGATCGTGACTTACAATTGTCCTAGAGCTTGGTTCGAGTTAGGAAGACAACCTAAATGTGTTAGACCCAATTATATAACAACCCAAAAGCTCCAAAGCTTAGAATACCCGAATCCTTAGCTTGTATACTCCTCCTAATGCTCTCGTATGCGAACCTAGTACACCTTGAATCCTTAGAAATGAAATGAGGGTACGTATGGGTTTGGTTTATGTATGACCCGAATGTAAGAACAAGAAATGAGGATGGTTTAGCTTGTGAGAGAGTTTGTGAGTTTAGGAAATGTGTTAAGTGTCAATGAGAGTGAGTAGATATAGGCTTATGATCTAGTTAGCTCTTCTAGTCTTTGTCTTAACAAAAAATGAGCCCTAAGTGGCGGTTTGGAGGTTTTTAGTTAGCCTTAAATGGTTTCTTACTAAACTACCCAAGTACATCTCTTAATTACTCAATATTTGTACAAGATTTGCCAAGATTATAAAATCTTATGGTTTTGTGTGTGGGTTTGGTCATTGCCGCGACATCAAGGGGGTAAAGGAGAAGTCAAATGGTTATTAACCATTGTGTAATAAGCTAAGTAGAGACACTTAGTACATGTTTTAATTAAACATGGGTTGTACAAATACTTAGGGATCATTAGGAGATTTTCTAGTTGATATAAGCATATGGGACGAATTTCTTTTGGGTTGTCCTTACCCATATTGGGCCCTAGTGGCTTATTAACACAAGAATTTTTTAAATTTTGTGTGTAAGGATTTAAAATTGGGTATTGGTTTGAGTCTAGGTAAGTCTAGGGGTTTCCGAGGTGTGTCTAAATGTATTTTATTGCGAAACGTAACCCTTTTACGTGACCAATAAAAATAAAATGCGCAAAGTCAATAATTATCTTCCTAATAATTACTTAACACTTGCTTGATGTAAACCTTAATTTATTTGGTGACCGTTTACGTTAAATGATTATTTCTAGTCTATGTGATTTAGATTAAAAGTTAAATTAAAAGTAAACGTGAATCGGACCAAAATAAATAGTGACGAATAATAGGAGTCGTAAAATGACTTGAAATTGAGAAATGTTACAGTCTCCACCCGTTAAAAGAGCTTTGTCCTTAAAGCTTAAGGCCTCGTAGTGGATGACGAAGCCCGGTTTGTGAAAAGCTGTGGGTATTTCTGTTTGAACAAATCTTCACGTTCCCAGGTGAACTCAAGACCTCTCCTAGAGTTCCAGTGAACCTTAACCAGTGGTATCTGGCTTCGCTTTAATCGTTTGATCTCCCGTTCCATGATTTCAACGAGCTCTTCCATAAACTGAAGCTTATCGTCAACGTGAATTCCTTCCAACGGCATGACTAATGGTTCATCAGCGTAACATTTCTTCAAATTAGATACATGAAAAGTATGGTGAACCCTGCTCAACTATTGAGGAAGTTCCAGCCTGTAGGCAACCTTTCCAACCTTGGCTAACACCTTGAAAGGTCCGACATATCTCAGGTTTAACTTACCCCGCTTACCGAATCGTACAACCCCTTTCCAAGGTGAGACCTTGAGCATGACCCGGTCTCCAACTTCAAACTCCATCATCTTTCGCTTCAAATCAGCGTAGCTCTTTTGTCGATCCCGAGCATCTTAAATTCTCTGCTTGATCAGGACAATCTTTTCCGTTGTTTCTTGGATCATTTCCGAACCAGTCAGTTGAGCTTCTACAACTTTGGCCTAGCACACAAGTGATCGATATTTTTGGCTATAAAGTGCCTCATAAGGTGCGGCCTTTATGCTAGCATGATAACTGTTGTTATACGAAAATTCAGCTAATGGCAAATGCTTAACCCAGCCTTTGCCAAAATCAATCACGCAAGCACGTAGCATGTCCTCAAGAGTTTGAATAGTCCTCTCGCTTTGACCATCGGTTTTCGAATGATACGCGGTGCTCATACTCAGTTCTGTACCCAAAGCTTTCTGAAATGATTTCCAGAAGTTTGATGTAAACCTCCCATCACGATTACAGATGATTGAAACATGTATTCCGTGTCTTGATACTATCCTATTCATGTACAACCTTGTCAACTTGTCCAATGGATCATTTTCCCTTATTGGCAAGAAGTGAGCAGACTTTGTGAGTCGATCCACAATCACCCAGATGGTGTTGAAACCTTGTGATGACTTTGGAAGCTTGATGATAAAATCCATCATGATATTATCCCACTTCCACTCTGGTATTGCTGGTTGTACTAACAATCCCAATGGCCTTTGATGTTCGGCCTTAACCTTTGCACACGTCAAGCACTTGCTAACATAGGTGGCGATGTCAGCTTTCATATTAGGCCACCAATATAGCTTTTTCATGTCTTGGTACATCTTTTCGGAACCGGAATGGATGGAATATTTTGACTTATAGGATTCGTGCATAATCACGGATCTTTAGTCACCGTAGCAAGGTAGCCAACTCCTGCAATTTAAACATAAAGTTCCATCGGCGCGTAGTTCCAACTTTTCCTTGGGTATATCCTTTCTGATCATACCGCCTACATCTTCTTTCTCAAGGTTCTCTGGTTTCAGGGCTTCGATTTGAGCTTTTAGTATTTGTTTGGGAAGATCCAAGCCAATATTTATAACTAAGGCTCAAACCCGCAATGGCTCAATTAGTTATGCGTCGGCCACTATGTTTGCCTTCCTCGGGTGATAACGAATGTCACAATCGTAATCACTTAGCAATTCTAGCCAATGGCGTTGCCTTATGTTTAGCTCCTTTTGGTCAAGAATATGTTGTAGACTTTTATGGTCGATGAACACGGTGCATTTGGTTCCATATAGATAATGTCTCCATATCTTTAGAGCAAACACCACCGATCCAAGTTTTAAATCATGAGTGGTGTAGTTCTTCTCATGAATTTTTAGTTGTCGAGAAGCATAGACAATCACCTTCTCTCTCTACATCAATACAACACCTAAACCCTTGTGTGAAGCATCGCAATAGACCACAAAATCTTCACTTCCTTTGGGTATAGCCAGAATTGGCGCACTGCACAACTTCTGCTTTATTAACTGAAAACTGTTTTCTTCTTTTTCTCCCCAGTCAAACTTGATTCCTTTCTGAGTAAGCTTTGTCATTGATTTAGCAGTCTTTGAAAATCCCTCGATGAACCTTCGATAGTAACCGGCAAGACCTAAAAATTGTGGATCTCTGTCGGTGTCTTAGGAGATGCCCAATCCTTGATAGATTCTATCTTGGCTGGATCTACATGTATGCCTCTGCTATCAATGACGTGACCGAGAAATTGTACCTTCGGAATCCAGAATTCACACTTTGAAAACTTAGCGTACAACTTCTCCTTCTTAAGCAATTCTAAAATTGCCTTAAGATGGTCTTCGTGCTCTTTCTTATCCTTTGAATAAATAAGTATGTCATCAATGAAGACGATTACGAACTTATCTAAGTAGGGCTTACACACTCGGTTCATGAGGTCCATGAATACTGCAGGTGCGCTTGTTAGCCGGAATGGCATAACCTGAAACTCGTAATGACCATACCGAGTTCGGAATGCCGTCTTTGGAATGTCTTGTTCTCGTACTCTCAGCTGGTGATAAACCGATCTCAGATCTATTTTTGAAAAAATGTTGGATCCTTGAAGTTGATCGAATAAATAGTTGATTCTCGAGAGTGGATAATGATTCTTCACTGTCAGCTTATTTAACTCACGATAGTCAATACACATCCTGAATTACCCATCCTTCTTTTTGACAAACAAGACCGGGGCTCCCCAAGGTGAGGGACTGGGTCTTATGAAGCCCTTGTCAAAAAGCTCTTGCAGTTGTCTTGACAATTCCTTCATTTTGGACGGAGCCAGTCAATACGGTGCTCGAGCTACGGGTGCGGCTCCTGGAATTAAGTCGATCTGGAATTCCACTGGTCGAGCCGGAGGAAGACCCGGCAAGTCCTCGGGAAACACTTCAGGAAAATCTCAGACGATTGGTACATCCTTAAGTTGCTTTCCTTCCGACTTGTCCTCCTCTTTCTTGGCGGATATATGTGCCAAAAAGATCTGACATCCTTTTGCCATGTACTCTTGAGCCTTTGAACATGAGATAATGGTCAACCGAGATTCTCTCCCGTTGTTACTTTCGTTACCATGAAAAATCAAGGTTTCATTCCCATAGGGAATTCGAACAAGTTTCTCATCACACACGATCACGGCGTGACACCTTCTTAACCAATCCATGCCGATAATAACGTCGAAACTACCCAGTTCTACGGGCATTAGATCTATGTTGAACGGATGGTTTAAGAAATTTAAAGTGCAACCCCGCATAATAGTGTCTACCCCGACTATTTTCCCGTCAGCTAATTCCACATCATAACTATTTTCTAATGGAGTTTGGGCGATGTCAATCAGGGAACTAAACGCAGAAGATATAAAGCTTCTATCGGCACCAGTGTCAAATAAGATAGATGCATAGCGGTTGTTTAAGAGGAACGTACCCGTGACGACATTGGAGTCCGGGTCCCTTGATGCATTCCCTTTCTTCTCTACATTCCCAACTGCATACACCCATCCTTGTGCATTTACACTTTCCTCATTCTTATTCTTTAACTTTGGACAATCCTTCTTGAAGTGTCTTGGAGCTCCACATTTAAAACAACCATTTCCTTTGGGATTTTCCCCATTGCCCTTCTGAGTATTAGCAACATTTATGTCGCTAGAACTCCTGCAGTCGCGGGCAAAGTGCCCTACCTTATTGCACTTGTGGCACTTCTGAGTACACGGGCCATTGTGGTGAAAATGGCACTTGGTGCACTTGGGCAAAGATCCCCCATACGGCTTCTTTTCACATGTCCCCATATTGTAGACCTTGGTGATATTTTGCCTCTTGAAGGGTTGTTGTTGATGACCATGGTTGTTTCTGGTTGAATCATCAGCCTTCCTTTTATTGTCAGTCTCCCTTTCCGCATAGGTGCAGAGTTTCTGCTCCATAAAGTCGTTGGCCAACTCAATAGTCTCATCCAAAGTCATGGGTCTGGAAGACTTGACACTTCCATAAATGTTATCAGTAGTCCACTGATGTACTTTTCAATCTTCTCAGTTTCATTAGTAACAAATTTGGTACATATGAGGGTTAGCTCTTTGAAACATTCAGTGTATGTTGGAACATCATTCCCTTTGACCTTTAGGTTCCACAACTCGATTTATAGTTTCTTGATTTCACCCTGCGGATAATACTTGTCCGTCATTTTCTTCTTAAGCACTTCCCAAGTCATTGAATATGCATCAAGACCTAAGGATCTTATCTGACCATTCCACCAAGTCAAAGCAGTCCCTAACAGCGTGCAGGTAGCAAACTTAACCTGATTTTCAATAGCACAACCACTGATATTGAAAATTGATTCCATCTTCTCGATACACTGAGTTAAACCAACCACGCCTTTAGTACCTTTGAAGTTCAAAGGTTGACATTTCATGAAGTCAGCGTAGAAACAAGGGCGCGCAGTTTGCACATTCCTTCGGTTATCCTTGTGTGAACTGTGGCTTCCATCTCCATTAGTGGAGTTTCGCAGAAGAGCTTGATCAATCATAGCTTGGACGGATTCTGGAGTCATGTTGTTTGGGTTGGTGTTGTTAGGAAGGGTATTCGGTCCTTGTCTTGTCGCAGGTGTCATGATTCGTCTAAATCATAAGAGATAAAACGTAAGGTCATAATCATGACAAGATATACAATAATTTACAGATGAGACAACAACACAAGAGAGGTATATAGTACAACATAACACATTAATTTCATTCATAACTTGGAAAATTTTATATGAAATAGCTTTTGGTACACAAAATATAATACATAAGATCTAAGGCTATGCTAACGGGGAGACCCCTAATACTTAACATGCCTGAACAACAGCCTAGCAGAATAAAATGACATAAACCACTAGATGTGACTATCAGCCAAGGACAGAGCCATGTATATCATGGGATAGGCCATGGCCAACCCTATACTTGCATAAACTACTAGTGTATATATTGATTACTTGGTGGTTTGTAATAGATTTACTACACAAAACTTGTATTGGCCCACCCAAATAACCGTTCAAACAAATATTGTACTTAGATTTTGGATTTTAATTGAGTGCATTGATATATACAGTAAGAAGTTTCATGGTCATCTATTAAACAATGTTACCACACCATACTCACCACTTTAATACATTTTAATCAATTTACACCTAGAATCCTACATACACTCTTTGTTTTTGATATATTATTTGTATCAAGTTATGAGGTATGTAACTTAGTAGCACTTATTTCATTAATTTTATTTATTTTAAATAATAAACTTATATTACAAATATGTATCACTGTTGATGGTTTAGTGGTTTATTAGTTTAAGGCTTCAGTAAGTTCTAGTTTGTTTCTGTTGTGGCCTACCCGGCCAGGAAATCCAAGCTCTGTCACTGCTATTTGCATCCTTAGTAGCCTCCTGGTGATCTGGAGCTCTAGCATCTGATCCTGGCTGTCTAGCTCTCCTATGCTTCCCTCGCAGTGCTAACAACTCGGTCTGCATGTCGCCCATCTCTAGCCTCATGTCTCTCATCACTCGGAGAGTCTCTGCCATCTGTACCTGACACTTACGGTCAGTCTTTTGAAGCTCTGCCATCTCAACCTGCTACATCTAGAAGCGAGTCTCATGTACCTGGTGTTGTGTCTGAATAAGAGTACCCTGCAACTGTAGCTGTGTCTGATGTGCATGGAGCTGAAACTCGTGTGCATATACCTGCTCACGGTGGGTCTGAAGCTCAGAATGGACCGCCTGACTCAATCCTATCGCATGAGCCCAAGCCTCTCGGGAAGCATAGGCCTCCTCCTCTATAATCTGTATGGTCTCCTGATGAGTTATTCTATCCTCCATAATCAAATCAACTCGCTGCGAGTCTATGGTGACTCGCTGTGATATGCAAGTCCTACCCTCCTGAGAATCCTCTAATAGAGCATATAAGTCCTATGTATCATGCTCATGAAGCTCAGCAAGCTCTGTAACCCTAGTATTGAGCTTGCTGGATCTACCCAAGTATCCCTAATATCATACCCAACCTCATTAATCCCTTGACGTCTCGCTTCAGCATCCACGGTACTGACAAACCCATAATCTATCCCTCGACCTCTGATAGGTCTAGCAGTAGAACTCTCCCTGATCTCATACCTGGGGCCAAGAGTAGACAAACATAACATCTTACGAGGTGGCAGCTCGGACTCGGGAACATCGTCCCTACGGTCAACAGGTGGTGGTATGTATAGAGACAGTAGTAGTGGTGGTAGTGGATGTGATGGCAATGCAACAGTAACCGCATCAATCAGGGCCTGAGTGAAGGCTATCCTGAGTGTCTGGGTTTGGGTTGGACACCCAGATGATGGTAGTAATGGTGATGACACAAGTGGTGGTGATGAATGTGCAGATGGGGATGTGCACCTAGCAAGGCGCTCCCCTGAAGAGGGTGGTGATAGTGAGATAGGTGGTGATGGTGATGGAGTAGGCATGGCTAGAAGCCTCTCAACCTCTACCTCTAGTGGAAGGGATATGGAAGCCTGAAACCAGACAGTAATCCTAGCTCCAGTGGTAGCAATGTCAGTGGAGGGTGGTGGTATAACAGGCTCTGTTCCCTCAGATGGGGAAACAGGCTCAACAGTAGGTACAACAACAACGGAGTCAGCCAGAGCTAAGTTCTCCTCCTCCTCGTCGTCCTCCTCATCATCATCCTTATCATCGGTGTCATCCTCAGATGAATCGCCAGCATCATCATCTCCATCATCTCCCCCGTCCATGGGATAGTCAACCGGACCATCCTTTGTCTCATCATCCTCATACTCCTCTGGATCCTCCTCGGGATCAGACTCAGCAACATACCCTGGTGACTCAGCAGTAGGTAAATCAACAGGAGGTAATGGCTGCTCCTCAACCGGAAACACATGCTCATCCTCCAATGGTATATACTCCGGGGTATATAGGCTCTGGCACGTAGTCAGGATCCTGTGGCTGTATTAACATAGACTTACGCTCATCCTCATCCTATGGTGCTGGTGGTGTCTATGGCTCCTTGGGGCCGGGTATGTAATCCGGTGATGGTGGGGCTATCGGCTGCATAGGGAGTCCATCGTATACGTATACGATGACTCGTGGAGGACCATCGTCCGACAACTCCTGGTCAGCTTCCTAAAATACCCTCCCTCACTCAGAATCGGTGTAGACGGAAGTGTAGGTGACAGCGGATGATGCAGAAGACATGGCTACAGAACAATAAAATAAACTTATATAAGTATTTATTATAAGACCCTTATAGTAATATACGTAGTATAGTTTATATACGCGTATATCAATCATGCAAGCACTTAGTAAACTATTAATGCTAAAACAGTGTATGTCATGTAAGCATGTATGCTAGATTGCAAACAAGTAACGTATGTGTGTCCCGTGCAAACCCCATTTGTGAATGCAGTGTTTGAAAATGGTTATAGTCCAGACAAAAACTTTTGACCTGGTTCTCTATAACCTTGGCTCTGATACCAATCTGTAACACCCCCAAATCTGGGTTGCAGCGGAATGTTGAATATCCGAGGGCGTTACTTCATAGAACAATAGCACAAGATATGAGAACGACCACTCGATGTATATGAATGCAATAAATTGCCAATATTTTCCGGTGAATGATGTTCTAACTCGCAACATCCCAAGTCTGACATGGTATACGTTTGTTGTCCGGCAGACCGGCACAGTGAGCGCTACTCACCCAAACGGGGACGTCAATCCCAAATAGATCTATTTATAACATTCGCGCTCACAATCTAGTAATTGACAGTTCATGATAAAGGGCTCAGTGGGTTATCGCTATTTAGGCAAACACGTAATCAAAGTATAAAATGTACACTTGTGTCCAATTTGTAAAACAAAGCATGTTCTCACCCCAAAGATGTAAATCATTCAAATAATTGTAAAACATGGGGCTATGAACTCACCTTAGTAAGTAGTCCTCTGAAAATGGTAAATATATCCAAGTATGGCAATGAATCACACCGTCAAATACCTAAGTAAATACGGCCAGTCTTAGTCTACAAGTTTAGGCTAACGACTTAATGCATAAACTACAATAGTTTGCTAGATTATATATACTGTTATCACTTGTATGGTGATGCACATGTTTATTGTATTTGTATTTACTTGATGGCTCTTGGGAAGGTATACGATTTCACACGGTCAAGCATATGTATAACGTTATTAATAAATATACGTATGTATTAAGTCGTGGTTTAACTCGTATAATATCCGGATAATATTATAACTCGTCCAATTCACTAAGTGTTTATAAAATCACTTCCATTCATAAAATACCCTTAGGTTTTCTATAATTACCAAATCAGTCCCTATGTTTATGAAAATATAACATTTACATTTTAAACCCCTAGGTTTCTATATTTGCACTTTTAGTCCTTCAACTTTGCAACAATTACACTTTAGGTCCTTATGTTCTCAAAACAGTCCATTAAGTTTTAGAATTGACAGAAACAGTCCCTGGACTTTATATAAACAGTTTTTGGCAGTTTTAACCTTTAACTTTGCAATTTGACACTTTTAGTCCCTTAACTTTGTAAAAATCACATTTTAAATCCAAATGAGTTCTAACAAGTGGCAATTGGTTTTATTAACTCCAATAAGCTACACAAGCTATTGTCAACTTATAAATAAGCTCGGATGAGCTTATTTTGGCTTATTGGACCCATTGGCTCGTTAAAGGCCCATTAAGCAAAATAATAGCCCAATCTAGTTTTCAAGAGCACATAATCCTTCATTAAGATTATTTAGTTATAAGAAACTGTTTGGCTAAAAAATAAGCTCGGGTGAGCTTATTTGAGCTTATTCAAGCTTGTTAGGCTTGTTAGCCCATCAACTTTAAACCGAAAGGTACAAAAAAAGGTTTCTCATATGATCCCTTTTATTTTCTTATCTCATTAAGCACTTAAGGCTTGTTTACTGTTTGGCTTATTCAATAAGCAAATAAGCTCGTTAATGGGTTTTTGGGCCCATTAAGAGTTCGATAAGCCTCTTAAGCCTTTAGGCTTATTTACTTAAGGTCCATTAGCTATTTTCTAAGTCCATTAAGCCTATTAAACTGTATGACCTCACCAATAAGCTGTTTAAACTTATTGTGGCTTATTAGACTTGAATTGGGTACGGTAATGGGTTGTCGAGCCTAACAAGGGTTTGGTATGGTCTCTATGGTGTATTAAGGTTTGTGAAATTTCAATAAGCATGTTTAGCCTCTCAATAAGCTCGTGGAGCTTATTAATAAGCTGTGGACTCTACCTCTATGGCCTGTTGGGCCCTATAGTGGGCTGTCAAGCCTAATGTGACCCGAAAGTGGCCATTTGGCTTACCTATTAGTTTCTAGGACTTTTATCCTTTTGATAAGCACTCGATAAGCAATTATTACTCGTGTTTTGCTACATGCATTCGTCTTATTAGCTCTTACATTTGTTCCCAAGTCGAGACATCACGTTTCTATGGAAAGTTAACTTATAGTTTTCTTGTATTTTGTACAAACGAGCAATTAATCACAATGGTTCCCATTATAGTAATTTAGTGAACCCGTTTAAGACATAACTTGATATTTAAACAAGTTTTATACATGATACACATGTTAGCACCACACAAGATCGTTTGTACACATAATATATGCGTGAAACATGCATGGGTTAAACCATGCACGTCATGCTCACGTAGGTTGGTTAATTACCAATTTACGTGACCCATATAACTAGTTAGGAAGAACAACAAATAAGATATGATATGTAAGGCTTAGATCATGACTTATAATAGTCTTAGAGCTTGGTTCGAGTTAGGAAGACAACCCAAATGTGTTAGACCCAATTGTATAACAACCCGAAAGCTCCAAAGCTTAGAATACCCGAATCCTTAGCTTGTATACTCCTCCTAATGCTCTCGTATGCGAACCTAGTGCACCTTGAATCCTTAGAAATGAAATGAGGGTGTGTATGGGTTCGGTTTATGTATGACCCGAATGTAAGAACAAGAAATGAGGATGGTTTAGCTTGTGAGAGAGTTTGTGAGTTTAGGAAATGTGTTAAGTGTCAATAAGAGTGAGTATATATAGGCTTATGATCTAGTTAGCTCTTCTAGTCTTTGTCTAACCAAAAACGAGCCCTAAGTGGCGGTTTGGAGGTTTTTAGTTAGCCTCAAATGGTTTCTTGCTAAACCACCCAAGTACATCTCTTAATTACTCAATATTTGTACAAGATTTGCCAAGATTATGAAATCTTATGGTTTTGTGTGTGGGTTTGGTCATTGCCGCGACATCAAGGGGGTAAAGGAGAAGTCAAATGGTTATTAACCATTGTGTAATGAGCTAAGTAGAGACACTTAGTACATGTTTTAATTAAACATGGGTTGTACAAGTACTTAGGGATCATTAGGAGATTTTCTAGTTGATATAAGCATATGGGACAAATTTCTTTTGGGTTGTCCTTACCCATATTCAGCCCTAGTGGCTTATTAACACAAGAATTTTTTTAAATTTTGTGTGTAAGGATTTAAAAGTACGTATTGGTTTGAGTCTAGGTAAGTCTAGGTGTTTCTGAGGTGTGTCTAAATACATTTTATTGCGAAACGTAACCCTTTTACGTGACCAATAAAAATAAAACGCGCAAAGTCAATAATTATCTTCCTAATAATTACTTAACACTTGCTTGATGTAAACCTTAATTTATTTGGTGACCGTTTACGTTAAATGATTATTTCTAGTCTATGCGATTTAGCTTAAAAGTTAAATTAAAAGTAAACGCGAATGGGACCAAAATAAACAGTGACGAATAATAAGAGTCGTAAAATGACCTGAAATTGAGAAATGTTACACTGTTGATACCTTATGTGTTATTCTACACTTTTGCAAGGCTTTTTCAAGTTGAGAGTTACAGAAATGTGTACCCCGATCACTAATTAAAGCTTTAGCAACTCCAAATCTTGCAAATAGCCTTCTCAAAAACTTAATCACAATGCGAGCATCGTTTGTAGGAAGTGCTTGAGCTTCGACCCATTTTGATACGTAATCCACTGCTACCAATATATATTTGTTTCGCTTCGAGTTAGGAAAGGGTCCCATAAAGTCTAGCCCCCATATGTCAAACACATCACATACCTGGATATTGTTATGAGGCATCTCACTTCTTGATGATATGTTTCTAGATCTCTGACATGCATCACATCTCATTACGTAATCTTTAGCATCTTTTAAAAATGCTAGGCCAAAAGAATCCTGCTTCATAGACTTTCTTTCCAGTAATTGACGCACTATGATGACCCTAGTTGGTCCAGAATGACAATGTGCTAAGATTCTACGGATTTCGTTTCTAGTAACGCATCGTCTCTGTTGGTAGAAATATTGCGATATTTAATCTATACATTCTCTTTATGTTTTGGTGATGACAAACATGTAACTTATAACACATAACGTAAAGTGCTTAAGTTACTCGTAATCACTAATCATCAATTCATCAACATCTTTCGACGTCTCAAGTTTTCTTCAACAATAAATTTAAGTTCGCACCCGACGTAAATCACTAAAGGTATGAACAAACAAACTTTAATTTGTTGAATGATCAAAGAAATTTTTTATTTTTCCAAACCTTACATTTATAAAATGGGACAAACATTTTTAAAATATATACAAAACATTTTTGTATTTATAAGAAATGTTTTATTCAAAATAAATATTTTGAATTCAAATTTTCCACCTAGAAACGGCTAGAAAGTTCCAGAAAAACCTTCCCCACAAAAGGACAAAAAATGGAGCGTCTGAAAAATGGGCGGCCCCCTTAATTAATTAAGGGGACCGGCCATAATTAAGGGGACCGCCCTTGTATAATTAAGGGGACCGCCCAAATAAAAAATTAATATTTTTGCCTATAAATAGTGGACTGTTTCCACAGATTTTCTCACCTCTTTGCACAAAGTTTTCTCAGATCTAAAACCTCCTTTCAAACCCTTTCCTTTGATCACTTAACTTATTATAAGTTTGTTTAAAATGTGATCCAATCATCCATCCATTGAAGTGCAAGAGAAGAACTTTCGTTATCATTAAGATACGAAGTTATGTAGGCTAGTTAGGGCATTCGTGACATGTCTTACATTCACAATGTATAGATCGAGTCCATGTATTCCAAACTTGTGTAATAGTTAGATCATGGTGATCATAAGAAAGTATGTTAGATCATGATGATCTTGGTAGTGTCTTGGTGATGTAAAGTTGTGAAGCGTAAGGAAGATGTGAAGTGTATAAAATGACATTTTCCTAATTCAGCACAAGGTTGGTTTCTTCACATCTAGCAAGCATCCTATCTAAATTAGCTAGACAACAATCAAAAGAGTTACCGAATACCGAGAAGTCATCCATGAATACTTCCATAAAGTCTTCCACCATGTCGTGGAAAATTGCCGTCATGCATCTTTGAAAAGTAGCCGGTGCGTTGCATAATCCAAACGGCATTCGTCGGTAAGCAAAAGTCTGATAGGGACAAGTGAACGTCGTCTTTTCTAGATCTTCGGGTGCGATCGAAATTTGGAAGAATCCTAAAAAACCATCAAGAAAACAGTAATATTCATTCCCACATAAACGCTCTAACATTTGATCAATAAAGGGAAGAGGGAAATGATCCTTTCGAGTTGCATCGTTGAGTTTACGATAGTCGATGCACACTCGTCATCCTGTAACTGTGCGAGAAGGAATTAACTCATTATTGTCATTCAGAACTACAGTCATTCCTCCTTTCTTTGGAACTACGTGGATAGGGCTGACCCACGAACTATTCGAGATTAGATAAATTAGTCCTGAAACGAGTAGCTTTACAATCTCGTTTTTCACCACGTCTTGGACTTTGGGATTTAAACGCCTTTGGGTGGTTTGTATTGTTGTAAATCGATGTATTAATATGTATATATAACTTGTATGAACACTCATCATATTGTATCATGCTTGATCGGTAAATTGATACGAAACATTTTAAGATTTTCAACGGAAATGTATTCACCCTCCCCCCTCTACGATTTCCACAGTCTCATTATATTATCCGGGCAAAGCTTGAATGCGTATGGTTCATCCCAAAAATAAATTTTTTACTTGAAATCTTCTTCTTTTTTCAGGTGTCCAATTTGGAGGCACAATCTTTCCAACGATATAATTAACATACTCAGCATACCATGGTTCGTCCTCATTTAACTTGATTTTCAATATCATAAGATGTTCGTCAGGAAACTTGTCAGCAATTTCCTCTTCTGTGAATGTTCCCAAGTTTGGGTTCTCAAGTCTTGACAAATGATTCGTAGCTAAGTTCTCTACCCCTTTTTATCTTTAATCTCAATGTCAAACCCTTGAAGAAGCAGAACCCACCTTATAAGCCTTGGTTTGGCATCCAATTTGCTAAACAAATACTTCAAAGCAGAATGATCAGTATAGACAATGGTTTTTGATAAGATAAGATACGGGCGAAATTTATCAAAAGAGAAAACAACTGCGAGAATTTATTTTTCAGTGGTGGTGTAATGCTCTTGGGCATTATTCAGAGTTTTGATGGCATAATAGATTGGTTTAAATTTCTCATCTATTCGTTAACACAGGTCCAACAGCGAAGTCACTAGCGTCACACATTAATTCAAAGGGCACGTTCCAATAGGGAGATATTATGATAGGCGCAATGGTTAGTTTTTCTTTCAAAATGTTAAACGCCTTTTTGCAATTGTCGGAAAAATCAAACTTTGCGTCTTTCATTAAAAGTTGGGTCACTAGTTTAGAGATCATGAAAAAGTCTTTTATGAACCTTCGGTAAAATCCAGCATGCCCTAGAAAGCTTCTCACCCCTTTCATGTTTGTTGGGTATGGCATTGTAGCTATCACATCGATTTTAGCTCTATCAACCTCAATTCCAGCCCCAAAAATTTTGTGTCCTAAAACAATCCCTTCTTTTACCATAAAATGACAATTTTTCTAATT
Source organism: Tanacetum coccineum (assembly GCA_026074375.1). Taxonomy (NCBI): domain Eukaryota; kingdom Viridiplantae; phylum Streptophyta; class Magnoliopsida; order Asterales; family Asteraceae; genus Tanacetum; species Tanacetum coccineum. Next base: position 90,203 of record BQNB010002316.1, read on the forward strand.
CAGCACAAGGTTGGTTTATTCACATCTAGCAAGCATCCTATCTAAATTAGCTAGACAACAATCAAAAGAGTTACCGAATACTGAGAAGTCGTCCATGAATACTTTCATAAAGTCTTCCACCATGTCGTGGAAAATTACCGCATGCATCTTTGAAAAGTAGTCGGTGCGTTGCATAATCCAAACGGCATTCGTCGGTAATCAAAAGTCCCATAAGGACAAGTGAATATCATCTTTTCTTGATCTTCGGGTGCGATCGGAATTTGGAAGAATCCTGAAAAACCATCAAGAAAACAGTAATATTCATTCCTACATAAACGCTCTAACATTTAATCAATAAAGGGAAGAGGGAAATGATCCTTTCGAGTTGCATCATTGAGTTTAAGATAGCCGATGCACACTCGCCATCTTGTAACTGTGCGAGAAGGAATTAACTTATTATTGCCATTCAGAACTACAGTCATTCCTCATTTCTTTGGAACCACGTGGATAGGGCTCACCCACGAACTATTCAAGATTAGATAAATAATACCTGAATCAAGTAGCTTCACAATCTCGTTTTTCACCATGTCTTGGAATTTGGGATTTAAACGCCTTTGGGGTTGAATGACCGGTTTGTAGTCATCTTCCATTAGAATCTTGTGCGTGCAGTATGATGGACCGATTCCCTTGATGTCGAACATTTTCCAAGCAATTGCCCCCTTACGTTTCTCCAATACTTGCAAAAGTAACATTTTCTCTTTTTCGGACAATTTATATGAGATAATTATGGGAAAAGATTTGTTTCCATGTAGGTATGCGTATTCCAAGTGTTGAGGCAAATTTTTTTGCTCGAGTTTCTTTTCATTGATTTCGTTAGCGCTAGCCGAACAAAGTTGTTCCCTCTCAACTTTATTGGGTTCTACTATTTTTTGCGCAACTGAATACGGCGTATTGACAGCTTCCATACACCGTATTGAATCAGAGTCAACAACAGCTTCACATTCACAACTTTCAAGGTTTGATTGTTCAATTGATTTCTCCAGCCTTTTTAATAAAAACAAATCAGTCGTATCATTTGCCAGTAATTCCTGGGCCTCTGTGTTGATTGCGTCGTCCAAGTCATCAACCCCGTAGCATTCATCATCTTCGGCTATTGATCTCTTAATTGATTGGTCCATGTCAAAGATTACTTCATCGTCTCCTACCCTTAGCGTTATCTTTTTATTAAACACGTCTATCATAGCTCGAGCAGTTGCCAAAAATGGTCTTCCTAATATTATAGGAACTCTAGAGTCCTTGGGCATATCTAAGATAACGAAATCTATTAGAAGGACGAATTTATCAACTTTTATGAGCACATTTTCAACTATTCCTCTTGGGTATTAGATTAACCTGTCCGCAAGCTCCAAACTCATTCTAGTAGCTTTTGGTTCTCTCAAACCTAGTTTTTCATACATCGTGTATGGCATCAAGCTTATACTAGCTCCCAGGTTTGCTAACGCATTATTAATGTGTAATTGGCCAATGTCACAAGGAATAGTAAAACTCTCTGAGTCTTTCTCTTTTAATGGAAGCTTGTTTAATAATATCGTCGAGCATCTTTCATTTATAGTGATCATACAAGCTTCTTCGAGTCTGGCCCTATTTGTTAGCAAACCTTTCAAAAATTTGGCATACTTTGGCATTTGAGCTAGTGCTTCGATGAAATGCAAATTGATGTGGAGTTGCTTCAGGTTTTCCAAGAACTTTTTCTGTTGAGCCTCTTCTTTTTCTTTTCTCAATCTTCGGGGGAAAGGAATGGGTGGCGTTTGTACTTCATTTATTACTAGGGGTTCTTTGGTATCTATATTAGTGTCATTATCTTGAACATCTTGAGTCGTTTTTCGCCTCTAGTAGTTACTCCTTTAACTTCCAGATTTGATATTGGAGTATTATTGATCACTTTCAACAATCCCTGTACCTCGAACCTGAGCTCGCTTAACGAATTGTTCCTTTCTTTAAATAAGAGCTCGTTTGTTGTTCTAAATTCATGGACGAACGCTCTCATCTCTTCTTGCTCATGTTTTCCTTCGTTGATAAATTTGTATAACATTTCTTCCATCGTTAATCTCCTTTTCGGGTAAGTAAAATGATATGGATGAAGTCCGAAGGTTCTTTCTGAAAAATAAGACATGATTCAAAGTAAAGCTATTCTAAAGAAATAGACTTGCAAAGATTTTGAAAATTTTAGTCAACACGCCGTATACAAATAATCGGATATGCCGTATTGCTGAATCAGAACGGATACACTGTATTAGTCAGAAAGTTGGATACGCTGTATTCAATGGAAGTGGATACGCCGTATCGATTTATCGACCAGAACAGTGTATTATGAAAAATAATTAAATAAACAACTAAAACACATAAACAATACAAGAAAACAATTAAAGACAGGATTATACACTAATCTAAATTACACTAATCCTAAGGGGTTAAATCTAATCTAATCTAAAAACAAAAATATCAAATAAAAAGCAAGATTAATTCTAACTCCCCGGAAACGGCGCCAAAAACTTGATGTGTCGCTGTGTGGTGTTAAATTATGATTCAAGTTTTAAATTTATATTTTTCCGACTTAACCAAAAACAACACTTTAACGGGCAGTGTACCCGGTCGGTGGGAGTTTCATGGTAAGTAGGGTGTCTATCACTAAAAGCGAGGAACACTTTCAATTTATTAATACTTTGGTTTTTCTAATCTAAGTTAGTCTAATCTATGCTAAACCTATTTTAATCCTAAATCTAATGGATAAGGAGGTTTTCAGTCTCAAAGACTGGCATGGGTTTGGTGGTGACTAAAACCAATTCAAGACACTAAAACACATGCAAGCAAATTAACAGAAGATAAAAGAGCGGTCTAGCCAAATATAAGAAAACTGTATTAACCATTATTAATCCAATCGGAACGTTGGTTTGTTTATTAGTGTAATGATTACTTATTTGAATTTGCGTCGACGGTTGGATATCATTCTTAAGTCTTTAGGCTGTTCTTCTTCCTAAGGACCTAAGACAGTAGAATCTTGACTATCAATTTAAACGCATCCGCATAAAGCATCCTTATTTGCTGATTATAATCTATCTTAGGGATTAAGGCAATGGTGATCTTGTTAAACCCTAGCTCATAGAGACTTTACCCACTTACTGCTTAATGGCAATTCATACACTAGTAGTCCACTAACCAAGTCTTTACCAATTGATTAGAACGTACTCGTTGATACCAAGGTCACATATATTGGCCAACTAAACTCACAATCAAAGCTGTGAGATAGGCAGTTAAATGGTATCCTATTGATCTAGATGTATAAATCACTATATGGAGAGCTATCCCGGTATCTAGATTACTTGGTCCGTATCACTAGATCTAGTTGAATGATAGGTCGCATACAAAAGCACGTAAACAAGTATGATGATAAACATAAACAAGCAATTCAACGATAAATTAAGAAATCAAGATAAACAAACCAAACATTAAGATCTTCATAATAATGGCTAATACCCGAAGGTATTACCTTCAAACGTACATAATAAAGCAAGGAGTAATGATTTAGCCAAGGTAAACTAAACCGAGTTAATGAATGATACCAAAAACTGAACGATTACAAGAGTATAAGAAATTACACATTGTCCCTATGGAATTAATCGCGTTGGAAGTTGACCTTTTCTGCTCTTTTTCTCCTCTGAAATCGGAGTTTTTTGAGTTTAGGTATCGAGAATATGATTTTTGCACACTTAAATCGTTTTTGAGTTTTCTATTTATAAGGTCTGAATACGGTTTTGATACGGCATATCTAAAGTGTTGGATACGACGTATTGGGGGTTTCTTGGAGTAGGGACCACGTTTGATATATTCTAGAATATTTTATTCCCATATAGCCTGAATACGGCGTATTGCCTTTTTCCGGATACGGCGTATTGGATCTTGCTTCCTACGTGATCTTTGGTGAGTGCAGACACATATACGTCGTATCTTCCTTGATGGATACGGCGTATTGGTTGTCAGAACAGTAATCTTCAAAATATCTTCGTTTAAGCTCCAGAATGCATGCCTTTTAGTTAACTTTCACCAAGTACTCCATAATTACTGCAATTCTCAAAATATGGTACGATTTAGTTGTACAATTCTTTGCAATTATTATTACAAAATGGAGTTAATGACATGGGATAAACGACTGCTATAAAATAGACGGTTTTTTTGATGTCAATCAAATATCACCCTCTACTTGATCTACTTGTCCTCAAGTAGCCTTTAGAAGTTTATGAAAATGTATCCCTAAGGATTTTTCCATTTAAGCATTTATTTGATCTATTACAGTTACAAACTAAAAACCTCCGAAATAGGGAAGATGAAAACACTCAAATCACTCAACTAATGATGTGTAACATGTAACGAATTTCGCTCTAATTAATTGTCGTGACAGTTCTATCAAGCTGGCAAGGGGATAACACATTCTACCACCACCTAGAGCTATGGAGATAACATAGTTTATAAAGGTAAAATAGGTTTTTTTGTTATAAGGCTTAGGGTTGATTACTCTAACTAATCTTTATCTCAAATTACCAATATTCTAGGAGGACGAAAATGACCACAACATTACACACCCGTATCGACGGGAGATAGGACATTATGTAAATGCTCACTCCACCTCGAAGAAGCTAAAGAGAGGACTAAGTGAGCAATATTAGGGTATGGATATTCAAACTTTCACCAAATAGTAATAAACTACAAGGCAACTAAGACTTGCATACATGGCCGGTAACGACAGAATAGACATGCATTGCCTTCGGAATATCACATCTCATTCGCGTTAAAACCCCATTGGTTAATGATTAGGGAAAGGGAAATAAACTTTTTGTTTAAGCAACAATTACGATACAAATAGACTTGGTCCACAAGATATAAGTTGTCTTTAGGACACTTTTTCCCGATTACGTTACCTATGTTAAAGACAAACTATATACAAACGTGCTTGATCATGATAATAAAAATAACACAAAAAACAACAACCTAAGTTGGCGTTCCCATAACGGTCAACTTCTCAATAATCCCATACTTTACAAACTTTTACAAGACAAGTGGTGATATCTACCACTTTATACAATACTCTGCATCGTTGATTTTTAAGACGTATCAATGAATAATCGATCCTTCATATAATTCCTTTGGTCTAAGCTCTTACGATTATCTCCAAACTCTCCTTCTCTTTTTTTTTGCGATTTTTCTAATTTTTTTGATTTTTTTGGCTACACTATTCTACGAAACTCGGTGTAATTTCACCATCTTCACGATCATAATAACTCCGGATAATTTCTTCGGTAATTCTTCGTTCTTTGGATTGTACCATAATTGCTTTGGTTTGGCGGTAGTAAATTTACCATGAGTTTGCACTACTTTATACTTTCCCTTTCCAATGTGCAAATTTCTTCCTAACTGTACCAAAGATAGAAAATTGACACAAGACTCGAGAAATACAAACTTTACACTTTAAGCAACTAGCAACTGATAAATGGACATAATCTAACAGGGTAGGCTAAGGTGTATAGGTGTAACAAAATAAATAGTTGGTGTATTCCTAAAGGATTGGCTCTACGGGTTATTCTAGGGGTATCTTACTCTTAAGATGAGAGTAAACAAAGGGTTTATACGGGGGTTAACTAACCAGTGTAGTTAGTTAATAAAACAACATGTAAAGGCTTTTTGGGTGTAATCCTAAAAATTTACCAATTTAAACAAGTTACTCCATCTAAATCCATAGTACTCATTATTGTACTCTCGAATAGATATACCAAGCCAAGTTCTAAAGTCTACAACATCACCGACACACTCATATTTTTATGGAATTTGGGTAAACATTTAGAAACGGATAAGGTTAAATCCTCCTAATATCTAATAAGGGTTATTGTGTGATGTATCAAGTAATTTACAATATAAAGTATTGCTTGAACCCTTTTTTTTAAATTTGAGCATAATTTAAGCATTTTAGTATGTTATGAAAAATAGGAACAAGTTATTCCTAATTCCATCCCCCTCTTGATTTATTAACGTCCTCGTTGTTATAGATTAAAAATTAAATACAGGATTTAAAAGGTATTAGAATGAGAAACTTTTGTATTTTGCTCGGTAGATTCTTCATGTTGAGTTTATGAGAAAGGATGTGTGTTGTAAATGCTTCTGGATTTCATAGCTTGTCTACAATCACAATAAGACTTACGATGATTGATTCTTTCACCAACTATTCGTCGATTTCTTTGTGGATCGAGGTCATGGTGCAAAAGATAGATAACTTGCATTCATATCTGGTATCTACGGTTAATTTAAACTAAACTAAATACTAAATACGAGTTAGTCTATTGAATATGCCGTATCATGTGCATGAATATGTTGTATTGACAGAACTGACAATAATGTTTAAAGAGCATAAAAATAAAGGACTGATAACGTCCAAACATTTAATACGCCGTATGATATGGAGCGAATACGCCGTATAGATGTTTGGGAAGACAGACTTGATAAAAATAAATAACAATTTGGGTTGTCTCCCGGGAAGCACATTTGTTTACAGCGAAGTCTTTAAGTTAGACTTTTGTTCAGCTTCCATTCATTCCGTCTCATGCACGCTAATGTGGCCGCGTGTGAGCCATTCTTCCATCTCCACATCTCAGACATATTCGGGTCCTAAGTTTAAGAATCCTTTGTAGAATCCCTTAAGCTTTTGGTATGAGTGCGAGATTCCATTCATCTTATCCACTTCACTTATCTTCAGTAATGGCGGGATCTTGTTGCATTGTTCATTAGTGTGGTGTTTAAACCTCGGATGTGACCGTGCCATTTGGTAAGTAACTTCTTCATTACCATTGTGAATGGTAATCATTCCTTCAAACCATTTTGCATTAATCCCAACTTCTCTTAAAAACAGTTCACCAAAAATAATCGCCTATTCCTTCATCACGATAAGCATCCATATCTTCTAAAACTATGAAATCCGTTAAGATTGAAAAAGTTCAAAGAATGATAGGTCATGTTCATTAATGCTCCAACTACATTATTTTCCTTGTATCATTTTTGTTCTTACATTATAGAGTTACTGAAAAACTTTTTGGACATTACATTTAGATAAGATGGGAAAAATTAGCATGCAAAATTCTATGCGAGAGAAATATCATGCAAGAGAACTTCAAGTTGTAGGCACAATCCATACGGATCTTCTTATCGTGCTCGCAATCACAAGGATAACCAAAAACTATGCTAACCATTCTAACATCATTTATAACCCTAAATACCCCAATTACCTTCCCTTCCTCAATGGTGGGCATTAGATCATCAACTTGATCTCTTCTAAGCTCTAATGGTACATTAAGATCGTTTAGTTCTATGGAATCCTCAAAGAGAGGGTCTAACAATCTATTTAACACCAAAGTCTCTCCCATTGGCCTAGCTTCTAAATCAAATTCCATTCTTTCTCCTAAGCTTAGCATGTAGACCCTCTTAATTAAACTACTAGCAGGTTTAACACTTTTGAAAATTATTTTCTCTTCCCCAACTCTTAAAGTAATCTTTCTTTTGAAAACATCAATCTGAGCATGGGCGGTAGACAAAAACAGTCTTTCGAGGATCAAGGGCACTTTGATATCCTCGGGCTTAGCAAGAATTATAAAGTCTACGGGGAAAATAAATTTACTAATTCATACTAGCACGTTTTCAGCAATTCCTTTTGGATATTTCACAGTCCTATCTGCTAGTTCAACTGTCAACATAGTGTGAGCTAATTTGCCTAATCTTAAGTTAAGGTAGGTCGAGAAAGGCATAACACTAAAGCAAGCTCCTAAGTCAGCAAGGGCATTATCAAAGCAAACATTATTAATAAAGCAAGATAAAGTGAAACTCCCTGGGGTCTTTCCCTTTTTAGGGTAATGAATTTATTGATTTGTGATAGCGTCAGTGTAAGATTCAAGAATTTTGTTTTAGTTCATAGAGATCCCTTCTTTTCTTCATAATAGTAACCATTCAAACGACTTGGAAACATAATTGTCGTTCGTTTCATCTCGTATCATCACAGTGTACCGGTTTTGTTCCAGTGGTTACGACGGTATTAGGAGAGATCACTACGGATATCAGATTTGATATACAGCTTTCGACAATAGTTGAGATTGACTTGACATGGTCCCTAGGGTTAGTTTCAGTTGATATCGGTAAACTTCCAAATCCTCTTTCCTGTAGGACCTTGCTCGTCTGCCCGATTTGGATCTCTAGAGTTTTAATTGATGCTCCTTGGTTCCTTATGGCATCATCCGTTGAAATTTGGATCTCTTTGATCAAATTAAAGTTCTTCTCATGTCTTTTTTCTATTCACTCATAAACTTGCTCAGGGTATTTTCCATAGATTGTCTTCGTTCTTGGTACAAAGGGTTTGCGTTGTTCCTTTGGTAGAACCCTGGGGTAGTCGCTCTATATCCCCCTCCTTGAAAAGGTGCACCAAATTGTGTGCAGTAAGCTTCTTTGAGGGTTTTTCCTTCTTCCTTGAGTGGAAAATCTTTGGTGTAGTGGGGACCTTTACATTATTCACATCCTACTTGAGCAACATAAACTTTTTCATTTACTTTCTTGATTTCTCTTCCAAGATTGTTGAGTTGTGCTTGTATTGCTGCTAATATGTCAGAAGTTTCAGTACTTCTGGTCATTGATGTTTCATTGTGCCATTTTTGAGAGTATTCAGCCATTTCTTGGATGGCTACTTTTGCATCAGCAGCAGTCTTTGATGGTATGGCTCCTCTTGAATTAAGAATTTGTCTAGTTGGAACATCCAATCCATTATAGAACAAGACTACCTCCTGCATCTCAGTTAAACAGTGTTGATGACACTTCATCAAGAGTTCTTTAAATCGCTCCCAAGCTTGATAGAGGTTTTCATCCAGCTCTTTCTGAAAGTTGTTGATCTCTTCCATTTTCTTTGTAGTACGAGCACGTGGGCAATATTTGTCTTAGGAAATTTTGTCTTTCAGATCTTCCCAGTTGTTAATCGACCAGATGGTTTGTTTTCTTAACCATACGAACTTGCGGCTCAGCTTTAGGACATGGGATGGCTTCTAAGCATCTACATAGGTCTATAGTAATTATTAGGGTAAAAAATGGGGGGGGTGAATAAATCCACGATCTCAAGAACTCTCAATATGTTCATTTGCATCATCATGATCTAAACCGCTTAAGTTGTTGGTTCGTAGTTCATTAAGAAATTGGCCTTTCAGTTCAAAATTATCCTTGTCTTCGACCTTAGGCCTAGCAACTCTCGATCCATAGTCGGCTCGAGTTTTTCTCATGTATTTTTCCATAGTTTCCGCCATTATTTCTACAACTTTACGCCTCTTCCGAATATTTTCTTGTCAGAAACATAGATCGAATCAGGCGATCTCGATTTCGTCAAGATTAGGTCTTGAGTGCTTCCTAGATGATTCATAAATTTCTGTTCCGGATCCTTGAAAGGTGTAAATAGTTCCTTGGTTGAACTTTTTGTCATGCACTACCTGAAACAAGGGATAAACAATCAGTTGGATGGGCCCAGGAGAAAGAAAACACAAATATACGGAAATTAAATGCAAAAATCAGATCTGTTACTGTATCATATAGTCAATGCGTCGTATTCAATAGAACTGAATACGCCGTATTAATCTTTTTGAATGAATACGCTGTATTGGATAGAAAGTTGGATACGCCGTATCTAATGAAAGTGGATACGTCGTATCGGTTTATCGACCAGAACAATGTATTAGAAAAAACAATTAAATCTAAATGAATAATTAAACAACAAAAATCTACTGAATATACCGAATTATTCACTTAATTAAATTACATAATCTTAAGGGTTAGATCTAATTAATGCTAACAAACAAATATCAAAATAAAAATCAAGATTATTTCTCACTCCCTGCTAGTGGCGCCAAACTAATGATTGTGTCGTTGTGTGGTGTTATATTATGATTCAAGTTTTAAATTTATATTTTGCTGACTTAACCAAAAATAACACTTTAACGGGCAGTGTACCCGGTCGGTAGGAGTTTTGTGGTAAGTAGGGTGTCGAACACTTGGAGCGAGGAACACTTTCAATTTATTAATACTTTGGTTTTTCTAATCTAAGTTAGTCTAATCTATGCTAAACCTATGTTAATCCTAAATCTAATGGATAAGGGGTTTTCAGTCTGAGAGACTGGCACGAGTTTGGTGGTGACTAAAACCAATTCAAGACACTAAAACGCACGCAAGCAAATTAACAGAATATAAAAGAGCGGTCTAGCCAAATATAAGAAAACTGTATTAACCATTATTAATTTAATTAGAACGTTGGTTTGTTTATTTGTGCAATGATTACTTATCTCAAGGCGGCATATCATTCTTAAGACTTAGGCGTTACTTCTTTCTAAGGGACCTTAGACACGCTTAGATGTTTTGGGACACAATTAAAACGGCATCCGGCCATAAAGCATCCTTATTTTTCGCTCGATTATAATTTATCTTAGGGATTAAGGCAATGGTGATCTTGTTAAACCCTAGCTCATAGAGACTTTACCTACTTACTGCTTAATGGCAATTCATACACTAGTAGTCCACTAACCAAGTCTTTACCAATTGATTAGAACGTACTTGTTGATACCAAGGTCACCTTATGGCCTAACTAAGCTCACAATCAAAAGGTGAAGATAGGGGGGTTGGGGGGGGGGGGGGGGGGGGGGGGGGGGGGGGGGGGGGGTGGGGGGGGGGGGGGGGGGGGGGGGGGGGGGGGGGGGGGGGGGTGGGGGGTGGGGGGGGGGGGGGTGGGGGGGGGGGGGGGGGAGTGTGGGGGGGGGTGGGTGGGGTCGTTAATTGTGATCCTATTGGTATAGATGTATAAATCACTATATGGAGAGCTCCCAGTATATCTTGATTTCTTGGTCTGTTTCACTAGATTCCCAGTTGAATGATAGGTCGCATACAAAAGCACGTAAACAAGTATGATGATAAACATAAACAATCACTTTCAACGATAAATTAAGAAATCGATAAACAAACCAAACATTAAGATCTTTATAACAATGGCTAATACCCGAAGGTATTAGCCTTTCAACGTCATAAACTAATAAGAGTAATGATTTAAGCCAATGGTAAATGATTTAGCCAAGGTAAACTAACCGAGTTAACGAATGATACCAAAAACTGAATGATTACAAGAGTATAAGAAATTACACGATCGCGTTGCTCGACCTCTTCTGCTCTTTTTCTCCTCTGAAAATCAACTTTTATGGTTTAGATATCGAGAATATGATTTTGCACACTTAAAACTCGATTTTGAGTTTTCTATTTATAGGGTCTGAAGTCGGTTCGATACGGCGTATCCAATGTCTTGGATACGGCGTATTGGGGGTTTCTTGGAGTAGGGACCACGTTTGATATCTTCCAGAATATTTTATTCCCATATAGCTTGAATACGGCGTATTGCCTTCTTCTGGATACAACGTATTGATCTTGTTTCCTTCGTGGTCTTTGGTGAGTGCAGGCACAGATACGCCGTATCTTCCTTGATGGATACGGCGTATTGGTTGTCAGAACAGTAATCTTTAAAATATCTTCGTTTAAGCTCCAGAATGCGTGCCTTTTAGTCAATCTTCACCAAGTACTCCATAATTACTGTAATTCTCAAATATGAACGATTAAGTAATAATTCTTTGCAATAATTATACAAAATAGGTTAATTACATGGGGTAAATGATGCTATAAAATAGACATTATTTGATGTCATCAGTTGTCTTGTTCATCAGTTAGGGGGCGTTTCTTTTTGCCTTAATGGGATCTTAGCTAAGATGTCCAGACCCACTAAAACATAATTGGTGTTTCTTTTTATCTCATATACTGAGGGAGTGTCTTGTTTTGGAAGGCCTTAAAATCCTCTCTCTCCCAAACCAGACTCTCAGCTATATTTTATAGGACCAATTTGCCCTCATTTTCTTTCACCACAAAATAAGAAATTATTCCATATTCAATAGCAGTCACTGATCTTCTTGCTTTAAATTATCATAAAATTTTAAGTTAATCCTCTTCATTGAGAAATTAGTTACCATCTTATTAGTTATAATCACATAAATCGCAAACCCTTTTTACCACTCATCTACCTCCTAAATCGATGCATTTAGTTCACCTTCCCGCCTGAGATCCTTTCTGACGATGACCCTTTTACTGTCCTCATTTCCATCGAGGTTTCTATCCCCTGCAACTCCTTCATTTTGCTGATGTTTTTTAATGATGGACCAAAGTTTTGTAAATACCTTTCAAGCTTTGATGGTTTTTAATGGTGGCCAAAAGATTTACGTTTCTCTTTAAATTTACATGGGTTTTCACTTTTCAAATTCTATTTTAGTTGAGGTTGTTCGATTCTAGTTTTTAGTTGTGAATATTATGGTTTTCAATTTTCATTGGTTTTTTTATCATATGGGTATATTGGTAATTAATTATGTTTCAGATCATCAATTAGAAAAAAAAGAAACAACCTTTGGTTATTTGATACTAGCCCCACGCAAGTCAATTTTGTTCAATTAGACACCCTATCAATTCAGTACTTCATACCAAAATAAAAGAAACAACCCTTTAGTCTTGTTCATCAGTAGTTAGTCTTGTTTATTAGTTAGTGTTGTTAACAAAATCATCATCAAGATTAATGAACTGATGAACAAGACTAACTGATGAACACTTATGAACAACATGTAGATTGATGTTGTCTTGTTCATTAGTTAGTCTTGTTCATCATTAGTTAGTCTTGTTCATCAGTTTTTGTTGCTCATGAGTTCATCAACAAGACTCATGAACTGATGAACAAGACTAACTACTAATGAACATTTATGAACAACATGAAGATTGATGATGTCTCGTTCATCAGTTAGTCTTGTTCATCAGTTAGTATTGTTTATCAGTCTTAATCCATGTTTATCGTTCTTCATCATAATCCATGTTGTTCATAAACCATGTTATTCATCATTAAATATGACTACAACATCATCTTTAACATGTGATATCTCACTCATATGACATCGGATTTGAGTGATTCAAAAACTTGAGTAAAGATTGACCGAAATCTATAACTTTTATGTTTTACAATTTTTATAATTTGATAATATTGGTTAAATTTATGGTTAAAAATGCAATAAAACACAATGCGTACATTTTTTTTACAAAATTAACAAATTAACAAAAACATTACTTTTTGAATCTTACATTAATAAAATGATAGATGGTGCGTTGTGGTATAAAAATTAGTGCATTTAGCTCAATTTTAACACTAAAATCTAAGCTAGACATTTCATTAAACACCTTGTGTGCAAAAAATACGACTAAAACATCTTTAACGTGTTATATCTCACTTATATGACATTGGATTTAAGTGATTCAAAAACTCGTGTAAAGAGTGAACCAAAATCTATAGCTTTAATGCCGTAAGTTTTCATAACTCGGTAGTTATGAGTCAAAAATAGGGTCGAAAATGCCAAAAAATAAGAAAATCTAGACGCGTTTGATATGTAAAAAAAAGTTTCGAAATTTGTAACAAAATTTATACCAAATTAAAGAGGATTAAATTTTAAAAATTATGGTGAAATTGGTTTTTTCTAAAAGTTGTCGTTTTAGTGTTATGTGCGTTTGAAGTTCGAGAGTGAAAAAAATGAAAAAAATGACCAAATTGCCCTTGACGGGATTTTTTTTAATATTATGGGGTGTGGGATACGTGTTGCATGGAGAACCACTATCTAGACTTTTTAAATTTGGTTGACTTTTTAGAGGATCCCCTACCTTCGTCCAAAAGGGATTTAGATCTCTTTTGGTGTTGTTGTCTGATCGCAAGAAAGAGGGAGGGAGAGAGGGAGAGGAATTTAGAGTTTGAGGAGTTAATTATGAGGCGTGTGTAAACTCTCCTCAAAGCCTTTGTATTTATAGGTCAATGAGGAGGTTAGAATACTTGTTGGACAAATATTGTAGTTTGATAAAAGGCAAACTCCCCTTGTGTTAGACGGTCGAACCGAAGCCAACACCCCCTTGGGGTTGTTTGTTTGGTCTTTTGTCATATTGCATTCTTTAAAATTTATATAGGATAAATATTAGACTTGGTGTAATTGCCTTTTAACCCACTAATGAAAATAACATCATATTTTCATCTCCCTCGTTTCTCATTTTCGCTTGCATTGTCATGTTTAGTGTGCACCGGTGTGACCCTTTGATATTTATGTGAAGGTTAGTAGTGAAAGCCGTTGTTTGATTGCAAACAATCCTTTTCACAAACTTGGAGATGTAAATTATCAACATACATATTGGAAATAAATGATCAAATAACATAAAAACTTATCCAAAAAAAATCAAAAACATAAATTTCTTCATGAACATGTTAAGATGAAAACATGTAATCGAGATAAAAAAATCAAAATAAGATTAATAACTTGTAATTCATACAAACTTAACATTATCGTCACTCAGGTTGCTGCAAAATAGTTGGCGTCAATGTTATCGCCGAAATCATTTGCCTTCAGTAAATCCATTGGAATATGGTCACTTTTAATCCCCAAAATAAGACCGGATATAATCAACAATTACTCCAAACCACTTTCACCAATGTATAAACATCTAAAAATACATAACAATACAAATCGCGGGCATACATTTAGAGCATGAAATATTGTTATGCAAATTAAAAGTTGTTATGTTCTTCATTTGGAATCTGAAATACTAATTCGATTGAAGGGTTTAAAGTGTTGACGATAAGGCATAGAGGAAGAAAATTGTAAGTAAAAATAAGACATAGAAGAATTGAAATATAAGAAGTAACTAAAAGAAAGAGTTACATATCACCATTTCCAGCGAATGATGTCCAGCTCAGTTGGATTGATGCATCCGGTTATAGTCTCTATGTGTGGGAGGTCAGGAGTTCGACTTTTGCTATTCACCATGTGGGGGATTTTCCCTGAATGGCAGCCGGGTTTGAATCCCAGTGCGATGTCTTGAATCCCCTTGATGGGAAACTGGGTGGCTAGCCTGGGGGTTGTTATTTGTCTTCGTGAGATGATTCGAACTCGGGTTGAGAGACTTGGTGCCTTGGTGGCACGTAAGATACTCCAGCTGCAACAAACTATCGTTAAAAAAAACATATCACCATTTCCATGCCACTATTTTTTTCGTCAACTCACCATTTTATACAATCAATACAAAACACTCTATTATATAAGTTATTATTACTCTATATTCTAAATGTTGACTTGATGTAACACACAAAATGAACGGTGCAAATTCTTTATTATTTTTTATAATATTTTACTAACCACCTGTCACAACTTACTTAGTGGTGATGACAGTTGCTTTTTTAATCCAATATGTTGGGTCTAAAAAAACACCGGATCAAATTATTGATGAAGATGATGAAAAGATTGTATGCCACAAGCTCTACAATAAGAATCAAGGTAGGTTTTTTTCCTTAATTTATGTGTATTAATGAATTAACGAATTGGGGGTTTTCTTGAACTGATTGAATCGGGTTATTGGGGTTTAATTAAGTTTGGGAATTGGTGATTATAGGTTTAATTATGTTTAATTTTGCAGGTTTTGAAATAGCGGTTCGTATCCATTCAGTAAACCCATTTTATCTTAATAATCGTAAGTTTAGTTTTTAATGATATTTTGTTTTGATTTGATTTCAAGCTTTACTCTAGGGGAACTGTTCTTGGTTACAAGAGGTATCCTCATTTTCTCATTCATTTTATGTTATATGTTTGTTTTCTTGATCTATAATTTATGCTTTTTAATAATTTAATTTGTTCTTAATATATGTTTCATAAATATCTTTCGATCGGTTTTATATGTTATTTTGTATATCAGCTTAGTTGGTGTTTGTTTAACCTTATATAATGGGCTTATGGCTTATTTAGATTTTGGCTTATTTTTCATAAGCTTATCTTCTTTGGCTTATTAAAAAAAATAATTATCCAACCTTATCATGTTACAATAAGCTTATATAGGGGGAACACAAAATTGAAAAATAAGCCACAAAAGTGAGCTTATGAAACATACATCGAAACCCACTTAAGCCATAAGCACGTCATATAAGTTTGAAAAAACACCCGGGGTTATTTGTTTCTGCTTATATTCAGCTTTCTAAATATAAGCATATAAGCTAAATTATATTTAATGAAATATGGATATATGAAACATAAATCGAGTCAGATAAGCTCATTAGCCAAAAAATAAGCTAATACAAGCACCCCCTTTGTGGTAAAAATGTATACGTAATTAACAGATTGTGAGATAGCATGGAATAAATATTATTACAAATTAGTTAACGTTTGTTCACAGTTTTGCAGTTTAATTTCTTTTTGGGCATAACATCGTATCACTCATTTTGCAGGAACATTCAAGCTCAGGGTCCTATAGACGATGAGACCTTTGGCGCGATTTTAAAAAACACGTCGCAACAAAGGTTTGATGTACAAATGCTATAAACAACAGCGATGTCAACCAACAATGCAACCAAATAGCTGAAAAATTCATGGATTTTGCTAACGGTGGTAATAACGCCTGCTTCCAAACTAATGAGTTTTGCATTCTCAGTTTTAGTTAGCCGTTTTGTTTTTAAGTGGTGAGGATATCACATATTTGAAGCTAATAAGGATGTGATTGTCGATAAATGCCAGATAATATGATGTGGTTAATAATTGATACCTTTGTTAATGAGTTTTAAGGTTTTTTTATTCAAAATGTATATGAAGTTTGTTGTTTTTGGTTATTTTGCTATATTGGGTTAATTGATGTTTTTTTTCTCGATTTAGGGGTGAAGTACGTTTAAGAGAATCGGTGCGGGAGAATGAGACACACAGACGATTGAGGCAACCAATTTCAGTAAGTGTTTAGGTTAAAGCTTTTGTTTGCTTGGATGTTATAATGACTAAACTGCCTGTTGGGTATTATATTTGAGTTGATAAGACAAAACATATGAAAGATGAAGGACTTAAAAGGCAAAGGAGGAATTCTTCAAAAGATGGAAGATTTTGAAGATTCTGAAGATAAACTTAAATGATTAAAAGATTTATTAATATCTTTATTTGTTCTTATCCTTTGTAAACCTAATATCTCTAGTATATAAAGAGATATAGGTCATTAGGTTTAGGTGTACAATTCGTGAGTTCCTGTACCTAAACGTGTGTGTGTGTATTCCAGGCGTGTGTTATGTAGACGCCATATGTAGTTTAGCCCCAAGGTAATCAAGGTTTTCCTTGATCCCTGTTACAGTTCATTGATGTAACCGTATTGTTCTGATCAAATAATATTGGGGCTTGGAATGTTTGGTAAAACCTTGTTGAATAACATTGTTCTTTATGTGTTAATTCCGTTGTACAAAATATATTATCAATGTTATTGTTATCCTAAATTAGATCTAAACAATCTGAGCTTACAACGATCTAAGGAGTTATTTAGAACTTCACAATTGGTATCAGAGCCACGGGGCTCTTGATCTAGGATCTTACAAGGTGTATTATGGTCGAGTTTATGATGAAAAAGGTGTCGTGTTTCTGCTTTGAAGTTTGGTATAAAAACAGTGCAATTAGGGTTTTGTACAAACCCTAAATCTGGTCAAGCAGAAGACACAACGATTGTTGAAAAGTTGTTGTTGATTGATTCGTGATCAGTTCTTGATAAAAGAAGCAACAACATATGGACGTTGTTTGTGGACGAATGTGGGTTTCTCAAAAAACCCTAATTCGAGCAATCATGGGTTTGGAGTATTGCTCGTTCAAGGCAGTTAATACTGCTCGTTCAAGGTTGTTAATACTGCTTGTTGCTATTGTCAAGGAGAATGCAGTTTTGTGACAGTTTAGTGACAGAAAAGTGTCGCCAAAAGAGGCGTCGTCTGGATACTTAAAAAAAGACGACTATGATTATTTTTGGAGCAAGTCGAGTTGGTGAAAACTAGGGTTTTTCATTAAACCCTAATCTGGTCAAACAGTTTTGGTCATTTATTGGTTAAAGCAGCAAAGCGTAACAAGAGGCAGCACGTGTACAAAAAGGAGGCATCGTTGATTTATGGTGTTTGAACAGTAGATGTCATGATGGTACTGATGCTTGTTCGTTTTTACTCATTGAGAACGAACAATACTTACTATTGCTCGTTATTTGGTTAATGCTGCTGATTAATATTTAATACTGCTTGGAGTTTGTTAATACTGCCAAGGACATGCATTTATACTGCTAAGGTATTTTAATACTGCTCAATTACGAGTTAGTACTGTTGGGTTTGTATTCATATTTGGTTAGTATTGCTATAGTGTTCGTTAGTACTGCTTGATTTGAGGGGAAGTAAGTTAATAATGTTCGTGTCTACTTTGTATTGCTGGCATAAAAAGTATGTACTGCTAGTTACGTCAGATATCGGACAACAAAGCAGGGTGATTTGTCAGATATTGGGTAACACACAGAAGAGGGTTATCGGACAAAACAAAGAATCAAGTTTATTTGATTTTGGTTTTGTTTTTTATTGGAACAGGTTGGTTCCAACACATACAGAGGATTGCTTGTTAGTTTGTTCAGAAGGTTCTTGGACAAACATAAGATGTTTGAATTTTTGGATTTGGTTTATATGTTCTCAACAAGTTTAATGGCTTTTTTTATTTATTCAATTGGTTACGAAGAAGGTTAGTTATCACTTATTTGGAGTTGAAGTGGAGTTTTACAGGTTCGTGTTTTATCATACCTTTTAGCAAGAGGTAACTTGTTTGTGTTTTCAATGTTGTGACAAAGACTTGATGAATCTAGCAAAGATGTGTGATTTACAAAGTTATGGTGCTCAATGATCACATTTGCTATCACTTTAAGGAGTTACGTTGTTGTGCTCAGTGTCTCATATAGAAGACGAGGATTTTGTCAAGAGGTTGCGATCTACTTATATTTTGGTCTTGGTATGCGTTTGACGTCACATGGATAGTACACGATATAAGATACAAGTTTGGGTTGTTCTACTTCAACATCAAATTGGTAATACTTAGTTTTCTTTATCAGTGATCATTACACAGAGTTTACAGAATTGAAGATTCAAGAAATGGTTAACATATGGGTTTCAGGGGAAGCTTAATGTTAAAATGTTTAACCATTTATATGCTACATGAGGTGAAGGTTTTTACTACTGCTAGTTTAAGTTTCTACTGCTCAAGTTCATTTATCTTAACGCGCGTCATGGAGGGTAATTTGAGTCGTTGGAAGGCTGGATTAGAAGTGTGATAGTGGTTTGTGGTGGTCAAGATCAAAGTTGCATACTTTAGTCCCCTATTTGATTATGACAAAAAGGGGAAGAAGGCGTTACAAAGATGATTTGCAACTTGTAGATCCTTGGTGGTATAGTTCTATTCTTTCATATATTGGCTTCAAGGGAAGAAGCTCGTGCTTATTTTGGTTTTGTCATTATCAACTAGGGGAAGATTGTTGGAAATTATATTTGACTTGATAAGACAAAACATATGAAAGATGAAGGACTTTAAAGGCAAAGGAGGAATTCTTTAAAAGATGGAAGATTTTGAAGATTCTGAAGATAAACTTAAATGATTAAAAGATTTATTAATATCTTTATTTGTTCTTATCCTTTGTAAACCTAATATCTCTAGTATATAAAGAGATATAGGTCATTAGGTTTAGGTGTACAATTCGTGAGTTCCTGTACCTAAACGTGTGTGTGTGTGTATTCCAGGCGTGTGTTATGTAGACGCCATATGTAGTTTAACCCCAAGGTAATCAAGGTTTTTCTTGATCTCTGTTACAGTTCATTGATGTAACCGTATTGTTCTGATCAAATAATATTGAGGCTTGAAATATTTGGTAAAACCTTGTTGAATAACATTGTTCTTTATGTGTTAATTCCGCTGTACAAAATATATTATCAATGTTATTGTTATCCTAGATTAGATCTAAACAATCTGAGCTTACAACGATCTAAGGAGTTATTTAGACCTTCATAGTAAGGTAGTGTTTGGGTTAGTGCTTGTTGAAGGTGCCATTGATGAATCAAGAATGTAAGTACTAAAAACACTAATTAATGGATCTTGAACTGATTCAAAACACTTCAATCAAACAGAATCAAAAGTGTAACCAAAAAATAAATCAAGAATCGATTGACAGTATATCAATTGAATCAATAACTATGGTTTAGATTGAGCTTTTTAGGCTCTGATACCATATAGACGCGGAATGAAATGGAAAAAATGCTTAATGATTTGTTATTGAACTAGGAAATTAGTTACAGAAAGAAGAAAGAAGAAGAGTACTTATAGGCGGATTAAACACTCTTAACTGCCTTTTAACTAACATTTAAACTATTTACACTAGTGGTCCTTGTATTTACAATCGTTACATAACAAGTCCTTGTAGTATAGTAATCTTCAATTTGGCATATTCATATATACTTTCGACCATTTTTTTAAATTTTTTGAGAGCGTTTAACTATCTGTCAATAGTTTTGGCATTTTCATATATACTTTCGATCAACTTTTTGTTTGATTTATTTTGTATTTTTAGTTTTTTTTCGGTACTATATTTCGTTGAATATATCACATGTGATATAACACTAATTATAAGTTTGAACCCTCAAATACTCTCGTAAAGTATGTATAAGTATTTGTGTACAACTCTAAATGATTCATGGTTTTTAGCATTGAAAGTACACATCTTTAATTCTCCAACCATACATGACGCATAGTTTTGAACCTCCAAATGGATACAGTTTATTCATAAAAGATGGAGAAAATAAAAGATTTCTTTTTTATAAGCAAACCCGCTTTGATGTATTACATGTGACATACAACTAATGTGTAAGTTTGAACACTCAACATTAATTTGTAGAATGAGCATGGGTATTTGTATAATACTCTAAAAGATTTACTATTTTTTGCATTGAAAATAAACATAATCAGCTTTCTAACCATGTACCATACATAATATTTGAACCTTAAATTAATACGGTTTATTAATAAAAGTTGATAGAAATAGAAGAGAAAAAAATCATTGACATTCAAACTTGCTTGATATATCACATGTAATATAACACTAATAAAAAATAGGCATATGTATTTGTATTCAACTCCAAAAGATTCACATTTTTTTCACGAAAAATAATACTTATATCATTTTACGATAGCGTGTTTAGTCTTCGAATCCGCAAATTAGTGTTATATCACTTGTGATATATCAAACGAGTTTAAATATCGATTTTTTTTCATATATATTTTCCTCAACTTTATGAATAAACTATATTGATTTGGAAGTTCACAAATTATATGATATATAGTTGAAAAGCTAGTGATTTGTATTTTTGAGTGAAAATAGGTGGAATTATTTGGAGCTCTAGACCAAGACTTATGCCGAATTTAAAACAGTATTTTGAGTGTTCGAACTCATAGATTATTGTTGTATCACATGTAACATATCATAAAAACTCATGTACTGAAATTACCCGAAGAAAAAAAAACTCAAAAAAAGTTTGTCGAAATTATGAAAGTGACCATGTATTAAAAGAAAATTAAATGTTTGTTGTAATCATGTATAACGATTGACAATTTTATGAAATATATTGTTTTTATTAATGAAATGAAAGTGAATTTTAATTAGAAAAAAGACGGATTGTTAAGGGATGTAAGTAGTTATTTTAATTTACTTAAAATGAGTGAATATAATTTGTCCTTCAATCATCATGTTTCTTATGGTTTCTAAAATAACTGACTAATATCAGAATGATATAAATGAAAGATGTATACGAATTTACTAACATATATGACCCAAAAGGGAAAACATCTGAAATTAAAAAAGTAAAAGTTTCTCTTACTCTTGGATCCTAAATAAAATTAGGGTTTTCGTGGGGTTCCCGTTTTGACTGTTTGGTTATACGACCCAAAAGTGCATGTAAAAGCACATTGTAGTGTGTTTCTAGATTCATCTAATAAAATTATGGACATTATAAGCTAATTAACCAACTATCAAATTAGTGTAAATTACATTCATTCATGTGCAATATATGTTGAAAGTTATATGAATTTTGTTGTGCATAGAATTGAGGCCTCACTGTTATGTTTGTGAGAGAACTTTACCTGTATGAACTTTAGAGGATCTCAATCCTTGTGCATAAACTTCATCATTTACACGGTATCAATCACCTACTTCCTTTTTTGGATAAGACTAATCATCTGTTATAATCATTGCATAACATTAATCTTTTAAAACTCACTGACACTTATTCTCTGCTTTGTAAACAAAACTTTCCATACTTGAAACTTCCTGACACCAGATTCATTAAACATTATTACGTAGTAATATAATTTTAAAGTTCACTGTACAAAACTATCTTAGATAATCAAATACAATACTATCTCAGATAATAATCATATATATTCCTTTTCAAGATGACCCAAATAGATGGGTAGACGGACAGGACTTCATGTATGTTTAGGTTACCAGCCTGAAGAATTGAAGTCAAGTTCTTTTCACTCAAATGTATGCGGATGCGGCTTAACCTGTATTTTCGTGACTTTTCTGGACTTTTTCCCTAGTCAACCCGAGCATGTTCATGCAAATGTTTGAACCATGGTCTCTTAGGAGACTTATAGTATCGATGACCTAATTCTTATATTGTAGTATATCAATAACTACCGAACAGACTTTTACTTGCTAAATATCACATCGAACACATTATAGAGAATTGGAGGTGATCATTACATTTTAAAGGTAAGAGAATACCATAAGGTTTACAAGTTAAGTTTCATGATTTCATGCTAATACATAGTACATACCTAAGCTATTCTTGAAACACCCCTTAGAACATACATGTGAGAAACTCTAGCACTACAGGTACCTCCTAATTATATATATGTATTTATAGTAGAGTTAAGAAGTTCATGGATATATCACATGATGATGATCATGAGAAAAAGATTCCATGTTACTCAAACCGTCAACTTTAAAGCAAGATCCCTGTGGAAACCCTAGCTGTTGTAAGACGTCATGCTCTATCTGCGGAAAGCTGGAGTGGTGGTGATTGTCATCATAAGGTTGATAAAATGGGAGAAGATCTTGTTGATGATAATGTGTATTAGTCTTATCATAATCTTCAAAATTTATCATTGTTTGGTGAAGCCAAATTTGTGATTTTAAGAACTTGACGTATTGAATAGCCTCTTCAAGCATGGAAACTGTGTCCATGTTCCTGGTGTCAGCACCTGGGATCAAGCTTCTTAAAATCTTGAACTTCTCACTGATTTTGTGTCTTCTTTCTCTTGCAGCTACACTTTGTGGGTCTGTTGAGAGCTTTACTTTGGAATTCATCTTGTTTTTGCTTCTGTTCCTCTTCTTCTCCCCTTCTTTTCCATGAAATGTAATGCTGCTTTTGTTGCTTGTTGCAACTACTGACGAAGAATGGAAATTAGGGTTTCTGCATTGTAAAAAGAAGTCCATAAGGTTTCCTTACTTGTTAGTTGTGTTTGTGGCTTTTTGCTGTGATGAATACAATTTAATGAGAGAGAAAGCTTATGAGGCTTGAAAAGAATTGGATGATGGAGTTATATATAGGTGAGGACTGAGGAGCGAGATCTAGGTGTCGTACAACTTTTATTTCAACCATATTAGAACTAGAACTGGAACTAGTCGGGTCGGGAGAGAACCATACACTTATTAATGACTTTCTTTTCTTAACAAAAAATAAATTATATACTTTGATTGATCGATATAGGTCTAGAAGATGTATGACTATGTCTGTAATATTTGACAAACTGTTATTTACTTCTTAATAAGTGGTATATTAACATTTGTTTTTTCTTTCTTCCTAAGCGCTAACATTTATCATTTTCTAACTTCTTTTTATCTGCTTTTCTAAAAATAACAATTCTGTCTTTTTTTTTTAAAGTGATAATTTCATTTATATCCTTGTAAAACTTGCCACTACTACAAAAAGTACTTCCAAGACCTGTTGTAGAATCCTTCGAGACCTGTTTTTCATGGGGTCTCTAAGTGGGGGGCTCTCCATCGTGAAATTATTAGATCCGGTTTACAACGGTCTAGTTTATAACAATTCCAGACGGTTCTCAGCTAACTACCAGGTCTTAATATCTATATGAGACCTGTTTACTTATGGACAACTTGGTCTTGGTTATCATGAAAACAGGACGAGGTTTCTATAAGTAACCGGTCGGTTTGTTTTATTTTTTGGAATACCTATTGAAAAAAAAGATTTTTAATTTTTCTATTTCTAGAATCACAATACCTGAGTTTCCTGTTTCTGTTCAGCTAATTGCCAATATAGTAACAATACAGTATTCACACAACAGCTTTTGATCAGAAATTTAACTAATAACACCATAGCGTGTTATCGATAGCATTCCGAATTTAACTTAGATGATAAACCGAGTTCTAGCACTAAACAGTACGTGCATTCCATGAAAACGATTTGCACTAACGTCGTACGTTCCAAAATTGCTTCTACAAGAAAGTAGTTCTTCATTCCACTTAACTTAAAAACTTCAAAGTGCAATGCCCAATACAAAATATCAACGGCATAATAACCACACCACTACTATTAATGCAGGTGATCAAAATCGACATAATGTGTGCACTTTTCACTAGTGTCTGTACAAATCAGACTCATGGAGCACGTTCGATTGTCATGCCAAGTGAATCTACATGTAAAAAACGAGTAAATATATTTTTGATATCTATATTTACAACCAACAATTTCAATCAATAGCTAAATAATTAATTTGTAATTATGGAGAATTCAGTCTTATCTTAATGATTCCCAGAGTAATGTAAAATGAACATTAAGTACCAAGTCTTAATGTATGAAACATTAGGAATAAGTTACTTCTATACATTGTCAAAAATTAACCAATACGTACCTTAGATCCAAAACCATGCAACCAATTGAGAGTACCTAGTATCCTGCCAACCTCCGTAAAAACCCTATCTTTTTGCATAACAACTACATTTGTAATAATAACAATTCTAATTGTTACATGTTAGTAAGTTGAAATGAACAAACATATGTTTTTCTATAATCTATTTATTGTGAGACAGTTAACCTCAGTACAACTTTGTAATTCGCAACAAATCATTATTTAGAAACGCTTTTAAGCCAATTAACTACGCTCGGTCCTTTTCCTTGATCTTTTGCTGATGTGAAGCCAAGAGCACGCACGTTGATTAGGGTCATACAACAAATAAACGAATGTTTGTCCACTGATAAGGTAAAACGAAAAAAGTTATTTGACCTAAATGAGCAGGTAAAAAAATTAAACGTGAACAATCCATGTATACTTTTTATGATAATGGGAAGAGATAAAAGAGTAGAGAAAGTGAATGCTCTCTATCAAGGTCTTAAATTACCTGAAGTATTGAGAAGCATAGACTTCTTGAATCAAATGGTGTTAATAGACCATCAACGTGTTGAACTTGACGCATGCAATTGCTGCCCCCTAAAAACGCATGAATGTGAAAAACTACTATATATGTGAATCTTAAAAAACCAATAACTAGTCTAAATAAACAATCTCAAAATCAACCATTAGTCTAGACAAACCGCAGTTGCCGACGCCTAAATCTTAATAATACAATCCTCCAAAACAGCCCAAAGTGTAATAACAGTCCATCAAACAAGCCACTAGTCGATATAATCCGCAAAGGGCACGCCATATAAGCAGACAATCCCAAACAACCCATCCACGTCTATATGAATCCTAAGACATGATTATTATGTTGAACGGGTACAATTATTTGTGCATTTAATGATGTTTGGCGAGGTTTTGTACGCGCCAAATCAAAAAAACTGTAGTTGTACATGTCAACAACTTTAGGATAAAATTCCAAGTTCAAACACGCAATTCCAAATAAACCTATATAAGCAATTCAAACTAGCGGGATAATTAGTTCAATAAAGATTATAATGACAAGATTTTAAATACTTTAAAAGTAGATTGAGAAATGTAACACGTACTCCAGTAAAGTAGAAGTTACAATGTGGCACTCGCGAGCTTTCCATTTCGATCCACTAGTGTTCTAAATGCGCACTAGCATCAACCGTATTATGAAAAGGCATTCCTCATTGCCCGACTAAACATACAAAAACCAAACCATTCTCAATTTCCCTTTTTTCAGTCACCTCAAACTAACCTT
The DNA here is from genome assembly GCA_026074375.1 of Tanacetum coccineum. Classification (NCBI taxonomy): domain Eukaryota; kingdom Viridiplantae; phylum Streptophyta; class Magnoliopsida; order Asterales; family Asteraceae; genus Tanacetum; species Tanacetum coccineum. The sequence continues at coordinate 116,399 of BQNB010002316.1, forward strand.
TAAATCACTTTCCGATCTTCTACCCACTTTCCTATCCGATATGATCCTTCTAATGAATGCCAGTATAAGGTTTGATTTTTATTTTTACAGAGGAAACTATCAGTACATCATAACCTGAAGATATAGGCAATCATCACGGCTCCAACCACGAAGATAATGGCAGCAAGATCATGTAACGGCTCCTCTCACGCCAATGGTTCTGCTCTACATCAATCGATCTAGTTCTCGTAAACTTCTTTAGCTTCTTAGAGTAGATAGCTTGTATAGGGGCAGCAGCTTTTGGCAGCTTTTGAGATGCAGTCTAAATGCAATGAATCTGTTTTGTGCGTTTGCTGTATATAGCTTACTTGGGCAGCGGCTTTTGAACTACAGGTTTTTGAGGTAGCATTTTGAACATCGCTTTTTGAACAGCGGCTTTTGAACACTCGACTTTTTGAACATCGGCTCTTTTTGTGACATCGGCTTTTTGAACAGGCGGCCGTGTTGAACTAACGGTACCTTTTAAACATGGTCTTTTTGAACATAAGGGAATTTTGAAACATCAGGCTTTTTGACATATGCTTTTGGCATTTTTCAATGCATCTTTTTGGTTGGAGTATTGGGACGCAATGATGTTGTCGCTCTCGGCACTAAGAATAAGCCATTATATTTTTTGAATATTGTATCATTACGCAATATTCTCAATCTTCTCATACATAATCATGAAGGATGTAAGTGTTACCAGGTCAGATTTCAAGGGCAGAACACTTGTCGGCGTTGTTGTTTTCAGTTTGGTTAGATCTTGATTTTCGAGTTGAGGTTATCTACATGTTATTATTATTCCATTTGATGTACGTGATAAAAATGTTTACTAAGTATCAATATACAAAAAGATAAGTTAGTTTTGTGGAATGTACCTTCATGCGACTAATTCTGCATTGAGGCCATTGAAAAAAAGCTCCAATCGCTTGACCTAATAAAGTAACACTTTCATCTCCACCGGGCACCGGAAGCTTTACAGTTTTATAAGCCGGAAGAACCTTGTCTACTGTCACCTTCATGTATGTAGGAATTATGGGAACACTTCCCTGGATAAACGTATCTTGATGGGATATACTACCCCCCATGCAGATCGGAGTTTTATCTTTAGTGTATGGTAAAAACAAATAGCACTTTGCGGACTCCTAATAAACATGAAACAATAAAAACTTTTTAGTGCGCGATTATAAGTATTATCAAGGGCGGTGCACTATCACTATGGCTGTTAATCACATCAGAAAACAAACATCGCTGATATTTCACACATGTTGTGTTGTGATGTGTTTGTCATAGAGAATATGAAACTGATATTGTCATCATAAAAATAGAGCGCGCATAATATGTTGTTTAGATAGCTTTTTTCATGTTAGTTGTCCGAAAAGGTTCATAACCCGCAACAATGTGCGCATCCACTATACTCGTTTTATACTAAAAATTCACATTACCGTTATACTCATCAAGGCGATTGCTCTAAAACTTTTCAGGTGACTCATGATAGCTATTGTGGATCGATGCCCTACAATGCTTTTGCCTGAGACTAGGTTTGGATTCGAGCTCAGCAATCTTCTTGTCATATGTGGCTTTGATTTCAATTTTAGCTTTCTTTAGTAATTGAATTACTTCTGCCTTATGCGTGAGTAATGATTCATCTACTTCACGATCCTTTGTTCTTTGAACGTACCCCTCTATGCCTTTTCTAAAACCAACATTCCCAAGTCCCCTTGTACGGCCCCCATGCTCAGGTCCAAACTTCTTCTTTTAGACGGTCAATACAGCTCACACAAAGCCCTGAGAGAATTTCTCTATATACCGACTTACCCTATTCATTAATGTAATTTTAAGGCAATTGGATGATTTAAACCGTTATCGTGACAGCAAAAAAGGTATAGATGGTAGAATTACCAGTCGTTTTATAGGTCAGTCTCATATCGGTTCATAAGAAGTGAAATATCATATTCCTCTTGTGAGTCGGAGTTTTAGACAAATCGAGCATTCATCCATTTCTTGAGTACGAAGATCATCTATATTTTTGATTTCATTCTTGAGTGCTTCATTCATTTCAATTTTATCCCAATTAACCTTCTTTCGGCCACGATACCCTAATCGGCCTAAATGTGGATGATTCTTTGAAGGTGGCAATAACCTCCCCTATGTTAAAAGATAATATTTTATTTGATGCGCATTTCTTCACATAGAAGGTAGAATGTAAAGTAGCAACACATTATTACAATTTCATTTCATGCTTCTTATATACATATAAAGTAAAACAAACTTTTTAATCGCTGCTCTTCTTGCTTTAAAGAATGTTTCCATATCGTCTTGTTTATACATAGTGTATATCATAATCAGGAGGATTTCTACCTTGATCCATAAAGTCGACTTTTAAGATGGGTTTTGTATCTCTTCCACGATAAGTTGCTTTGTTTGATTGTTGTTTTTTTAGCATCATGTTTTTTAAGATCAAAAAAAGTCTGTTGATGTTAATTTAAGCATAGATTAAATACTTGTACTAACTCTACGGGAATGTAACGTAAGTAAAATTCTTAGAAAAGTTATAATTCACATTCAACCAACATTGCTTATTTTGTTCCTCTGGACATGACGCCAAGTCTCATGGTTATAGAAACCTAAGCCTTGTCATTGTTTCCAATGTGATTAGCAACCATCATTGATGGGTCTTTATAGCTTCCCCCCGCCAAACTTGTGAATACGATCCAATCAAATGGTCATCTGGTGTAGTCTTCTTATTTGGTGGGTCGCCTCTTTTTTTTTCGTATGTGGCTAGGAGGGTTCATTTGTGTCCATGGGTTCATCTGTTGATGATATCCATCGGTTTGATGCTTGTTCCTGGGTTCATCTTGTTCTACGGATGATCTTAGTTCTCTAAAAAGTACAAGTCACCATGAAATTATAAAGTAATGTCTAAAGCTAGTATGAGAACATGTATAAGCTAGCTTGTGCCAACTTTTATTCTGTGTACAGTTTCGTTAAATATAAGATCTATAAAAGTGGTCATGCAATGCTAGCTGCGATCTATTATACTCTTATTGGATCTGAACTGAACGATACTCCTTAATGACATCTTCGAACTTGCAAGGTGTTATGACAAAAACTCGTAAACAGTTTCATATATTTTGCACTAAATGTTTCCCAAATGATGAAGTCCTGGTTAATGACATTCCAATTACGGTCACTCCCTAATATGGTCAAGTTAACATATTACCCAAACAAGTTTGAATAAAGAATTTACATAAATTTGTTTAGCAAAAAAAACTAGACCTGTAACCAGATAACCATATATCCCATTACTACGTTTACTATTATGATTTGTGGTTGTTATTTCATATCAAAAAGAAAAACATTTGTGCGTGTTTCAAACTTGCAATGTTATTGCCAAGATGACATGCTTAAGGAGTTAATATATGCTACGTATTCTTGAATGACCAATCAATGACTAAACAATAAAGTAACATATAAGTATGGTGGACTACTTCATTATAAAGAATTTACATAAATTTGTTTCATTTTATATTTCGGCTAATCAATGACTAAACAATAAAGTAACATATAAGTATGTTGCAAACCAGGCTAAGCTTGGGCTCAGGCCTGTTTAGTTTCAATTTATATTTTGGCTTGTATAGCCGGCTTACGGCTTATTTGGTTTGGGGCTTTTGTTTTATAACTTACTTTTTTGGCTTATTTTGAAACTTTTCGGCTTATATAAGTTTATTATGACACAATGAACTTATATAAGCCGAAAAGTTTCAAAATAAGCCACAACAAGTGAGCTTATGCAACATAAGTCGAAACTAAAATAAGCCAAAAGCCAAAATAAACACCCCCAAAGTGTTAACTACAAGAGACACTATATTTTCATACATCAATTTATAGAACACCTCAAGAAATCTGCTCATAATTATAATAGACATGAAATCCTAAACAAGACATAAATGAACTCATCCTACATATAAATCTACATAAATACATAATTAACACAACCTACACATACATAATTAACACAACTTGAAATAAACCTAAAGAAAAATACGAAATTTCGAAACTTACCATTTGGGTATGATGTTTTGGTTGGGGTTGTAATTCGGTATGGTGATGAGGTGGGTATGACAATGGTTAATTAGGGTTTTGAGGGTGAAAAAGGAGACAGGTTAAAGGTTTTGTGTGGTTAGACTTTTTTTTGTGCTTGGGATTGGGAAAATGGAAGGGATATTGGGTGTAGGTGTGAGTTTGGGATGAGTGTGTAATTTTTTTTGTTTCCCGCTTTTCAAGTCTCCAGCTTTTGGTTTCCCGCTCGGTGTCAAAAAAAATTTTTTGTTCCCTCTTAATGAAAATATGACTTTTTTTATATATTTTTTTATTATTATTTTTTATTCATATGTACAAGATTATTGCAAATTTGAACCTGCAAAAAAATACATATCAGTTTGTTAACTATATAAAAAATTAATTAGTAGACTGAGCATTATGAACCGAATCAACATTTGTTTTCCTTACCTTCATGATTCAAGGGCTTCATCCACAAGTAATCCTTCATCGTGGTCGGATCTTATGTAAGTAGTATTATCAAGAACGGAGTCTAGAGGTGCAATACCGGTAGAAAATGGAGGTAGCTCGTCATATTTATCGTATTCATCTCGTCCTAACATTAATCAATACCAAGTATATGACGTTTACCAAATTGGACAACATGCCATCTAGAATCTTTCGGGTCCTCGACATAAAATACTTGGGTGGCTAATTTTGCTAGAATGAATGGTTCAGATGCATAGCCGTTTGTGGAAAAATTGACAGTTGTGAAACCATCTCTGTCAATAAGAAGACCTCTCCTATTATCGACCCACTTACACTTAAACAATGGTATAACAAATGAATTATAATCTAATTCCCATATTTCTTCAATGACACCATAATACGAATCTTTGGTGTTGTTCTCTGTCGTTGAGGCTATTAACGTTACTCCACTGTTTTGCACCGTACTCTTTTGATCTTGTTGTCCAGTGTAAAAAGTATACCCGTTAATGTCGTAACCCTCATATTTGACAACACGTACCGGGCCAAATCCCAATTCCTCCACCGGTTTATCCACATTTGGAAGTGTACTCCTCACTTTTTCTTTTAGCCAGTGTGAAAACGTTTGATTATGTTTCTTGGCCAGCCAAATATTGTCCCTCTGGCTATTTTCGTTTTTAAAAGTGATTGGTGCTCGTATATGTACGGAGCAATAGATGTCATGTGTTGCAAGACCGTAAAATGTGCCTCGTGTAAATCATTTGGATGCATCGGCTCTTCTTTGCGCCCAAGTGTACCTACCCCTCCAAGTCTACCCTTATGTCGACTTTGTGGAATGCCAACATTTCTAACATCTCTCAAATAGTTTGTGCCAAATTCAATCACCTCCTCAGCAGCATAACCTTTAACAATACTACCCTCTGGTCGACTTCGGTTCCTAACATACCCTTTTAAGTAACCCATGTATCTCTCAAATGGATACATGTTTCGTAGGGAGGGAGGACCACACATCTTTATTTCTCTTACAATATGAGAAACCAAGTGAACCATGACATCAAAGAATGAAGTGGATAAAGTAACAATCTCCGAGTTGACAAAGCGTCAATATAACATCATGTTGCCATTTATCTAACACCTCGGGATCGATCACCTTCGAGTGAATCATGTTAAAAAATAAACACAACTTTGTAATGGTATGTCGGATGTGGTTTGGTAGTATACCACGAATTGCAATAGGAATCATTTGTGTCATCAACACATGGCAATCATGTGATTTCATACCAGATAACTTCAAGTCTTTCATCGACACCAACTTCTTTATGTTAGCAGAATAGCCGGATGGAACTTTAATACCATGTAGACATTGACAAAACTTGGTTTTTTCGATCTTAGACATGGTATAAGAGGCCGGTGGAAGATAAGTACCACGCTTTCCAGGAATCACTTTAGCAGCAAGCTCTGGTCGAATTCCCATATCTTCCATGTCATTTCGAACATTAACCCCATCTTTTGTTTTTCCCGCAATGTTTAACAAGAGGCCTATTAAACTTTCACACACATTTTTCTCTATATGCATAATATCAAGACAATGTCGAACTTGCAAATGCTCCCAGTACGCTAAATCCCAAAAAATAGATTTCTTTTTCCAAATGCCTTTAGGAGGACCAGGGTTGTCTTTACCTTTTCCTAAAACAATGTTCATGTCTCTAACTCGAGAAAACGTAGCTTCTCCATCCAAAGGTGGTCGCAACACTCCACGCTCTATTGTACCATCAAACAACTCTTTCTTTTTACGATACGGGTGATTCCTTAAAAGTGATCTTCGATGTCCCATATATATCGTTTTCCTACAATGTCGCAACCAAACTGAGTGGGTGCAATCTTCACAAACAGGACATGCCTTTTTCCCTTTTGTAGAGTATCCTGATAAATTGCCGTACGCTGGAAAATCACTGATGGTGCAAAAAATCATGGCTCGTAGCGTGAAATAATTTTTCGAATAAGCATCATACACTTTTACTCCCGGTTCCCAAAGCTTTATCAAGTCATCAATTAAAGGTTTCAAATACACGTCAATGTCATTCCCGGGTTGTTTAGGGCCTTGTATTAACAATGACATCATGATGTATTTTCGTTTCATACATAACCACGGTGGGAGATTGTAGTTGCATAAAAGAACTGGCCAAGTGCTGTGAGAAGTACTCATGTTTCCGAACGGATTAAATCCGTCTGAACTAAGTCCTAGCCGTATATTTCTAATATCCCCTCCAAATTCTTCAAATGAGTTATCAATATTTCTCCATTGAAGAGAATCGGCTACATGTCTCATTTTTCCATCTTTTTTACGCTCCTCGGCATGCCAACGTAATAATTTTGTCTCCTTGGCACCTGCATATAATCGCTCAAGTCTTGGTATGATTAGAAAATACCACAATAACTTAGCAGGAGGGTCATTTTTTGTCACATCACCGTTAGGTCCATTCTGTTTTATTTGCACATACCTCGATGTTTTACATACCTTGCACTCATGTAGATCTTTGTCATCGCCTCTATACAACATACAATCATTTGGACATGCATTAATTCTTTCAATTTCCAAATCCATTAGGCACATTAGTTTTTTTGCTTGGTATGTTGAAATGGACAATGCGTTGTCATCGGGGAGCATTTCTTTATGCAAAAACTCTAATAGAGTTGTGAAAATTATATCGCTCCAACCAAATGATGCTTTTATCTTGAACAACTTTATCATCGCAGAAAGTATGGTAAGTTTCGTACAACCGCCAAACAAAGCTTTCTCAGCGGCAAGAAATAATTTTTTCAAATTTAGCATTCTCCTTTTGAGCAACATCATCATCCTAGTCATCTAACATGTTATTCAAATCATGACGATCATTATTAATTGGCAAATCAACATCCATATTACATTGAGACGTGCTACCAACAACTCTTTTTTCACCATGAAAATCCCAACAAGTGTACCCTCTCGTGAACACATCTTTTATTAGATGGCTTTTAACTTCCTTAGCGTTCACATATAATACACCATTTATACATTTTCTACAAGGACAAAAAATTCCATCTTTTCCACTCCCTCACCCGATCATCCTCAGCAACATAACATGAAATCAACAAATTTCCCTGTATTATGGTAGCTCCTTTAGATTGTACAATCATGGTGTACACGATCCAGTATATAATATACTATTAGGCAGATATATAGTGATGACTCTCGATATTTTCTTTCTAAAATAACACTTGATTCCCTTAAACTCTTCAGATATACATAATAACCACCAAACTCGTAAGTAAGTAAAGATGAAAAGCTATCGATTTTCTACATTCAAAAACAAACACTCGATCTCAAAATAAAGGAATAACAACACACAAAATGAGAGTATACGTGTTCTAAAAGTAGTGTCAAAACAAAATAATCCAAGATCAACCCTCTAATAGGTTTATATTGGACGGTGATAAACTATATAGTCATAGATTGTTTGGAAATAATACCTTACTTCAACGATCAAATTCAAGTAGCCTAAGCAAATAATTGTTCCGACATAATGATTTCCGAAATGAGCACACTATTGAAAGAAGATCAAAATGTAACAATATTAGCTTATAATGAGTAATGTTTAAATCTAAAACAATAAATAATTTTGATAAATAAAATGTATTTAATACCTTTGAAAGTTGTATTTAGAAGCTTAAGGATAGGCATATTGAATGAATGTTTTAGGTTTAGAAGAGCGAGATGTGTGTTTGTGTGTTTAAGATGCATTGAATGAGGTGAATGAAATTTTTGGTGATAAATTCGTGAACACACACACATTCTGTCTGCACCATACGTGTTATATTTTTTGTTGAATCAGAGACAGCGTCATTATAAAAATAACCAGTCTCAATTAATAAATAATCCGGACTGCTTTTTTCTTTTAAAAAAAACCGGTCCGAAATTCATGGTTTTCGAGAAACCGGATTATCCAAAAAGTAACCGTCTATTATATATTTTTCCCTTGAAGACCGTTGTTATTTTTTTAAAACACCGGTCCGGATTATTTTTATGGGGGGGGGTGAATTTCTTATTTCCAAACCTGTTTTTTTGGTTTTAGGTCTCCATAAAGGGGTCTAGATGCTTTTTTATGTAGTAGTGGTAGCATGATAAGGTGCTTCAAGTGCATAAAGAGAAGCTTTAAAGTTCAACTTTTCGTTCTGAAATGTTAGATCAACTTGTGCTTACTATGTACTAAACTACAGAAAATGTACCAGAATCGATTACAATATGGACCTTACCTATGGTCGTTGATATGCATGTTTTGTTCTTAGATCCATAACAAGCCCCTTCCCTCGCTTCCAGGTTATGCCTAAATACCAAAATACATGAATAAGAATCCAATATATTCCATCTCATCCTCGCCAACTTAAAAGCACATCAAAAGAGTACCAAGCATCGTATAACCAAAGATATATGAACATAACGTGTCACCCATCTAATAAAAATTATTAAATAAAATCATAAAAATTAGCTTTCCATATATCTTTAAAATCTCCCCGTTTAATTATTGGTATGCATCCATCACAATGTAACGGAATCTTCAAAAACACCGTACTTAATTAAGGATATACCGAATTAGGGTTTTAATAACAAATCCACCGTTCTCAAACCTAATCAGATTTGACCAAGATGATATCTATAGAGACAAGTTGAATTAGATCGACGAAATGATATAATAAGGGAGGATTGCAGGATGAGAGAAAGAACATTGTGGAGGGGATTATGTTTTTCATCTGTCGATATATGATAATACTCACACGAAGGATACGAGAGTATTTTTTTCCTTAATTTTTCACTTTTGCCCAAAATTATTAAACACTAGCTTCAAGGCCCGCTCGATGGGCGGCTAGCTTTAAGAATTGTTAAATGATATACTGTAATATTTAAAAACAAAAAGTTAAGGTAAAATGTCATTTGCAAAACATCCGCATGGAAACTACAAAACATTCATTGTTTTACACAAACTTATAGTCGATGAAAGACAGCCCTATGCAACTTCAATACATATAAATTGATGATTTATGGGAATGTTGCACTTGCATGCACCTTTTATGCAAAATAAGTGCTTATTGATCAAGGACAGGGAAAGTTTGTCTTTAGAACATATGTGTTAATTTTCTACTATGGTTCATAATTGGCAAAGCTTAACAAATTAAAATATTGTTTACAACATAATTTATGACTTCTCGTTGCAAACTATTAATTAAGCTTTGTATAAAAATAGAGATCATAACATTGAATAGATGAATATTAGAAGTCAAACTTGTAGGGAAACATGTACACTTTTTATTATAAAAAAATCAGATTATAATTAATAAATAATTAACAGAAATAAATAACAGAAAATATAACAGACAGAATGGGGTAGAAGCATAAGACAGACACTATGAATGATAAATAA